>JASDQU010282704.1:3655-14613 GCA_032191745.1 Picea mariana
GGTGCTTCCTTCTAGTGGGTGCTAGAGAAACCAGGGAGTTGGTGCTTCCTTCTAGTGGGTGCTAGAGAAACCAGGGAGTCAGTGCTTCCTTCTAGTGGGTGCTAGAGAATACAGAGAGTTGGTGCTCTCAGCAAGTAGCAACTTGCAAAACAGAGGTTGTAGCCTCATTATGAGTTGGTGCTCATAAGTATGATAATGTACAGAATGTAAAGATTACTTATCATATGTGTGAATGATGTTGAATGTTCTATTGCTTACTTCCTTGCATTATTGTGATTGTCATTGAGTGCTCTGTAAAGAGTTTAAAATAAGAATAATTGTTTAAGCACGATAACAACTGATTCACCCCCCCATCTCAGTTTTCCAACACCCTCTCCAACTACCACCGTCTCGGTCGGTAGCAGGGCACCCCAAAAAGGGAGCCCAATCATAAAATAGACACCCTCCTCAGAAGAGAATGCCAAGTGCTCCCCATGCACAATGAATCACTGCAACTCTAGAATCCACATCGAGATCAGGAATTGCAGCAGATACTCCTGTTCCCTCAATAGTGGGCACTCAAAAAACTTAAGTAGCCCACAAGCCGCCAAAGCACCACGAACTGCTTGCTCCTCATCCCTCATGACCTCCCTCAGTTGGGTCCAGTCCCTCTCTCTCCAGTGGATCAGAATCGTGTCAAATGATCACCTGCATCCACATATACAATACTCAATCAGCCATCACAAAAACACCGAAATCTCCCCCCCCAAAAAAAGAAAAAAAGGGAGATAAGTTTTCTCACCCTTAGATTTTCCTCAAAGGCACACATGCGAACCTATTTACCCCATGGGCACACATTTATGCACCCTTGTTAAGCCCATAAACACGCATTCGGTGCATGCCTGTTCACTACATAGTTGCACACTCATGCGCAACTGTCAGCAACACAACTCAACAACATAGCCGCGCACATATGTGCGACTGTGTTTCAGACATGCATGCACCCCATGCACGCCTATTTTCCCAAATAGCGTTCCCCCCCTGCGCAGCTATGCCCATTACAACTGCGCATTCATGCACGGGTCACCATCGATTGAATGCGCATTTGGGGGGCCACAACCCTAAAAACCCACCATACGACCATCTGTATGATCCTACCCAAAAAATTGACACCTAACTACTGTACAGGAGGATGAGACCACTAACCTGACTCTCTCACCTCTCGGATTGGATTCACTTCACTCTTGGAGTCTCTGAATCTTCTTTGCAATCTCCTCTCTAACCACTATAGCAGCAAGTACAAATGAGGTGGCAATGCGGGCCCTACAACTATATATAGGCCCTTTTTTCCAAACTTCCAGACTCAATTCTGGGAGCTCCGAGCATCCATTTTTCGATCCGTTTTTAGCCATGGGATCAACATCCCGTCATCTACATCAAGATAGTCCCTGGGCCATTTTTCATCCTTAGCCCCCGGGGAACCATTTTTCCATACTCTGTTTAGGTACACATGCTCATGTTCAAAATGATCAAATAAACAGTTATATGTTCGATTATCTTTAGATATTGTTCACGTTGGGTATTTGGTTGTCATGTGTGCAGGTACTTGGTCCTCACACACCAGCGTGAACCCTTCTGGTATATAATCGACACTGGCATGTAATCATTCCCTATGAATCTCAATTGCATCTCCAATCACACCCTCTGAAACTTGCCTTTAGGGTCCCTATATCTGGCTTTGTAGTACCGTCACCTCCACTGCATTTTGGGTACTGTCGCTCGGTAGCACTCTCCCCCACATGAGTTTTCCCATTCATAGCCCCCTTGGCACTTTGACACTCAGGATATTTTCAACCTTTAGGGATGGGAGTCCCGATTGTCTTACATCATGTTGCGAATCAGCCACATACTCCTTCTCCTCATTTTGCTAGCCTACCCAACGGACTCCCAAGGAACTTCCTCATGGTTTTATTTTGACTGCAATCCAGCAACATCATTTACCATCCATTTCATCCACCGTCGGTTTTGCCATCTTCATATTTCCTTCCATACATGTCCCTACTACAGAAACCTGCCTATGGGGCCCCAACCCCCCACTTGTTTTTTAACCAACTTGCGCCATCCTCAGGCAAAGCCATCTCACACTAGGGTACCCATTTCTATATCTGCATTATTATCCCCACTGATTTCTTAATTCTTTTTGTAACTAAGCCATTGTTTTCAACATCTTACATAGCTTTTTGTCGTCACCTTTGGCGACCTTATTCCCTTTTAGAAAACGCAACCCATGTTGCCCTTGGTTGGGGAATTCCTTATCACCTACCCATGCTGACATCGTCCATAAACTCTGAGTATCCCACAAGACACCTACCTTTGCTCTCTGAGTTTGTTCACTTTGCCTCACCTCTGGCACAACTTATCCCACATCTCGTTGTCCCCCTGACACTCGACCTAGTTGAACAGTTGCGGCCACTTATACTTTGCATATATTCCTAGCCAAGGGAAGTCTTGAGTCTCCACGCATCTTGACTTCATCCATGTACCTCCTCAGTTCCTGACCTCACCTAGTGGATTTCACGAAGCCCTTTGCTTCTTGGAGTCATGCCTCCCTTTTTGTCGACATCAGCATAGTTTCCAGAAGGGCGACGATATCTTGACTCTCATTACCTTTACAATGAGGAGTCTTGGACATCACAGGGAGAATCATCATTTCTCTTTGTTGTCATTGACCCCCATAACATTTGAATTCAACACTTTCTCATGTTATGGTGGGTCTTACTTTGCGACTATTGCAGTTGTTTTTTATATTTGTCGAAGACCTTTGAACTTTGTTGGGCTATCAATGCCCACAGAATCCATGATACTTCTTACAGGTGTCATTGCCTACTATTTAGAGTATTGTTCCTCATCAGAATTGTCCTCTTCCTTGATCAAAACCACCCCCGAGGGCACTGCAGTTGTCTACATCAACACACAGTTTCAGTTACTGTACAACACCCTTTTTGGAGTTACATGACACGAGCATGGGGCATGCCCACCTTATTTGTACACAATTTATTTTCCACACCTTGCAAAATTTTGGGTCCTACAAGTTCCCTTCTCCCTCCAACGAGTCACTCTTGATACTCTCACTATCGCTCTTTCTTACAACGGTACTCTCAGTAGAAGAAATATTGATGAATTTCGGCGATCCATATGCTCCTAACCTCATCCATCAGGGGGCATCTGTTATCACTGAAATTTTGTCCACAAATGGTTACAGGAATCCAACATCTTCAAACAACTATTAGTTCACCCATGGACCAAAATTACCAAAAAATCATTTCCAAAAGGTCCAAAACTATACAACCAGTTAAAAAATTAGGATGCGCTATGACTATACAGGGCACGTGCGCACATGTGCCATCAAGAAATGTAGGAAAAGCACACATGCACATGATGCACGACTGTGGATGCTAAAATCTGTGCACACTTGAGAACGACACATTTATGATGTTGGTCGGCCTCCCACCCACTTCTGGTTCAGCTTCCAAGTCGATTTGACATCCAAATCTCGGCTGGATCCAGCTGGGTGGTTGGTCAAAGACCTAAAGGTGCCCTAAACAACCCCTTTTCACACTAAAAGATGGTTGCACAATACCTCAAAGTGGTGCTATAAAACAAGGCCATGGGTGCACTACATCTTCAAGGAATTCATTTGCAAGGTTATGCTGCTATTATTCTCTTGGGGAAACCTCTTTTCTCATTAAGAGCATACTAGCACCATTCCATTTGGGCAATCCACATCACCTTTTGAGTGGGTTAGCTTGTGATTCTTTCACCATTTCTTTCAAGTTTTCAAGTTGTAAGAAGAGCTCAATCTTGGGGGTCCAAGAGCCCTCCCTTGGAGGAATAAGAGACCCAAAGTCCCCTTTCTCTTTGGTGTTTTCTTTTCACTAATACAATCCTTTCCATTGGTGACATGAGTATTGTTTGTTTCTTGTTCTTATGTCTCTATGCACAATAGTTTAATTGTTTTTTCCTTTCCTAGTTTAATTCTTAGCTTAGTCTTTTATGTTTATTCTTCTAACCCTTTCCTTTACTGTTGTCTTGCTTAGCTAACCCAACTAAGCTTGTAAGCACCTCTGTTTTGCTCATTTAGTTGACAAAAGAGGCACAACAAGGATGATGGAGTTACCTTATCTTTCTTTCCCTTTTTCTCTTGAGGTTCCTTATCTTTCTCTGGAGCAGGCTGGGCTCCCTCTACATGTTTTTTTTTGTGGGAAGGTGTTGAGTGATGAGGATTTTCCAGCTAATCCCTTGCTTCCTTATTTCATGTATAACTAACATCTTAATAAGACCTTGATGATAAATGCTAGTCTTCTCATTTTTGGATAGGGATTTGACACCTCTTACCATCTTGTTCAGACTCATCCATAAAAAATATGGGAAATCAATTTCAGGACCTCCTTCAAAGTGTAACAGAAGCCTAAGATGATATAGGAAGGTTACATCATACCTTCCCTCACAAGTGAGGAATCGTTGAAGACTAGCAAGCATTGGATGATACTCTTCCTTGATATAGTTCCTAGGAATCCCCTTCTTCCAATCAGGGTGCTGATGGTCTTCTTTCAGAAATCGTTGGCACATTTCCTTGTTGATTCCTACTCCTTTGAAATACTTGGCTCCTCTGTTATGTAATCCCGTGGATTCCCTTAAGGTTTTTTCATTGATTTCTAGCTGCAAATTGCCTATGTGCACAATATCTCCATCGTAACCCTGAATAAATGTGTGAGACACCTTCTCATGATAGCCTATGAATTTATCCAAAAATGGCATCCATCCCACTCTAGCATACTTCTCTCTACACAAATGGAACTCCTCGGTCTCCCTATAAATATGGAAGACCGATTCATGTCTACTTACAACCATCTTTATAAACTATGAGTAAAAATCAGGCTGTAGCGCAAGGATTTAGTCAGCTTATGAGGGTAAGGGTTTGGTACCGGAGATCGCAGAGAGGAGTAAGCTCAAAATTGGAGAAAGGTTGGTAACAAAAAAAAAAAATATTGTGATGGCGTCGATAATTAGAATCGTGAGTTTAAGTAAGATGTCGCAGAGAAAAATTAAGACAAGATGAGGCTCATCTGGATGGCTTCGCTACCCAGATAACCCATTTCATTTCTTCCCGTTAGTGCAATGATGGGGACAGAACATTGGGTGTCGAAGCATCATTGTTGTTTGGGATAGGTGATTGGACTTCTGAGTAGTGAATTTGATGTTGAATCGTGGCTCATGACACGAGATAGATTCGTGATTGCTTAAGGATGAAGCATGTTATTGGCTCATCATTACTGGACATGCTCCATATTTACACTTTTGATGTGATTTTTCCTTCAATCATTTTCAAGCGCTTATGTGATGAGAGGATTGATTAAGGTTAAGCATATGGGTATGAGTGAAGTGAAAGTTAGGTGCATGGTTTTAACACTAAGGTCATAAGATCTAGTATACATTTTCATACCTATTGTAGTTTTATAAGAAAAGGAAAATAAATAATACCATGTTACCTTTGTTTTTACAATTGTATAATCAATACCCATAGCATATGAGAATGCCTTTGTATTTGAAGCTTGCAGAATGTCAGAGTTCATCTTTTTAGGCTGGAGTTTTCTAGAAGCTTGGTACTGAAATTTCCTGTACTTCATGAAACTTCTTTATTCTGTGCTTGTCTTCTTTTGTGTCTAGTTCTGTAGGGTTGTAGGGTGAACATGTTGGTTTATGAAGATGAGATGTGACTCTGAAAAAGAGTTCTGAAAGAGCTCTTTGACCCTCCCCCGTGCCAAGGATGTTGCATATCCTTATGTAAGAATATTCAACACCCTGCATCATAATGGAAGAAAAATGATAAGAGAAAAGAAACCAAATCAAATTCCAAAAGTACATTTATCACCTAGCATATGATCACATGCCTAAAAATTGAAATTGCCTTTCTTTTGATGAATTATTGACAAGGGTAGCATTCAGTAGTGAAAACAGGGAGGGTTTTATATTTTTTCCAGAAGAACATATCCAACCTAACTTGCTTCAGAGATTTACTATCATTAGATGTTATGGATAAATTTCACAGTATAAGTAGATTATATTCCCTAGTTAGGGATCCACTCTTAAGAAGTTTTCTTCTTAGGTAATGTAGGCTTTAGATGTTAGACCGGTAAAGTTGACTTAGGGTAATTCTCAAATGGACATTTGCTTGTAATAATTATCTTGTTTGTTAATCTGGAGTTTGTATCTCATAAATGTCAACAATGACCTTTGCTTGTAGTGTTCATTTTTTAGATGACAAAAGTGAAATTTTCAATCAGACAAGTATAGATGAGACATTTCTCAACCAAAACCCACTATGAGCAAGCCTGTTCAATACTACGGTGGGGTAGTTGTGATAATTAGTGAGAGACATCCCTTCCCCAGGTAGAATGCCCCATTGCCAACAGGCATCTTCAATACCCTGATGGGTTTTCCTAGTCATACCACAGACCGGTACCCGCTGCCAGCAGACCTGTTCAGTATCCCAGTGGGTTAGTCTCTTAAACACTTTTTCCATCAGAGGCTTCTTGTCCATAGCCACCTATTTCAGTTTTTATTAAAGAGTGATTTTGCACGGTGACAGGGGAGGCTCATCTGAAAACCTTTTTACAGGATGGAATGGTATTGGGTTGGAAGGTATATTCTCTTATTTAAATGTCTTTAAAGATTTTTCCGAAGGAAAAATAAACTTATGTATGCACATTATTTCTTTAGAGTGATCTAGATGTATAATTTTGTCTGAGTTTTTCCATAAGAGAATGACCTAAAGTTACCTTAGGGTACTGATACATCCTCTTCCATAAAAAAATTCCTAGTGTGCCCATGACAGAGAGTGTTCATATACTCATATGTTACTCTTTAGTAAAGATAATCCAATGAATACTATTGAAGTCTAGTTAGGGTGAGATAGTTACTTGTAGGCTAATATATTTTTTTATCCCTTTAATCATGCTGAAATACTAGATAAAGGCAACCTCTATACTTTGAAGAAAATTATGCGTGGTTCCTTTAAAAATCATAGGTAAGGATTATGTCTTCTTTGTCAAGCAACAGAACCAAAAGAAATTAAAGATACTTCCCTTTAGTCAGCAATAGAACCAAAAGAAATTATTGCTTCATAAGGGCTACCATTTGATGCTGATTCGACTTCTTGGTTCCAGCCTAAGTGGTTACTTCATGGCTTCATACTTCATATTGTTTGACATAAGATTTTGAAATATGCATAGCATTCCTCGTCAATTAGGTGATGTGTCCTGATAGTACCATATAAGGACCGACTTTTGGTACCAGACTAGCACAGGACTGCTGGTACAGGACCAGAACAGGATTTCTAGTACCGGAGCAGTATTGCTGGCACCAGACCAGAACAGAGTATTGTTTATGCCTACAAACTAATGTTTAGCAAGTTCATGAAGTATCAAATAAATTATAGAAATTTACTTACAAAGATAAAATGCGAAAGTAGAACAAAAGGAGGTAAGAATCCATTGTTACCTTCAGATTATTAACAAAACACAATCCACACCTATGTACAAAAGTTTTTAAAAGTAAACCAATCAATCAATGTGGATCAGTAGGAAGGTCTCCTTCCTTACTGATCACCTGCATATCTGAATTCTGTAGTATACGAGTCAGAAATTCATCTTTTGACAGGGGTTTGTTATAAATTCTCAACCGGTGACCATTCACAAGTAGTGGTGTCTGTTGTTCGTTAATTTTCTTTATCCTGATTGAACCATTATCATAGACAGTGTTAATTTCGTAAGGTCCCATCCAACGAGTAGTTAACTTACCTTTGAAGTTCTTGAATATGCTGTCATACAACAGGGCCCAATCTCCTTGTTGAAATTTTTTCTTTTTGAGATACTTGTCATGCCATTTTGTTCTCTGCTCTTGAATGAGGGTGGTTCTTTGAAGTGCTTCCTGCCTAATTTCATCTAGCTCATTAAGCTACAAGAGTCTTTGTTGCTGGTCTTCATCCAAGTTCATGCCAACTTGTACTACA
Organism: Picea mariana; assembly: GCA_032191745.1. Lineage (NCBI taxonomy): Eukaryota > Viridiplantae > Streptophyta > Pinopsida > Pinales > Pinaceae > Picea > Picea mariana. The sequence continues at coordinate 11,706 of JASDQU010282704.1, forward strand.
GTCCTAAAGGTTTTTATATGGAATTCTATGGGGATAAGCACCTACTTCCCATACGCCAACTCGTAAGGTGTATGTCCTGTTGTATTCCTCCAGGTGATTCTATAAGCCCATAAGGCTTCTAGTAATCTGTCAGCCCAATCCTTGTGGTGTAGCTGTATTGTTTTGGTAAGAATGGGCTCAATAACTTTGTTGGTAGATTCTACTTGTCCATTTGTGTGTGGATGGTAGGGTGTATATTTCCTGTGTTTGATTTGGTACTGTTCTGTAACAGATTTGACTAGATTAAAGGTAAATTGAGTCCCCTGATCAATCACAATTTCTCGAGGTACACCAAATCTAGTAAAGATGTCATTAAAAAGGAAATCTACCACTGATTGTTCACTTGCAGCTGGTAAATCTTTTGCTTCAACCCACTTAGTCACATAGTCAATACATACAAGTATATACTTTTTCTTTTTAGATGCATGGTTAATGGGCCCTACAAAATCTAATGCCCATTTCTCAAAAGGATCAATGGATACTTGGGCATGAAGTGTCATTTGGTCTCATGCAGTAGGCTTACCCATTCATTGGCATTCATCACAATTGGATACATAGGTTTTAACATCTTTGAAAATATGAGGCCAATAATAACCAGATTGAAAAAAATTATAAGCGGTCCTCTTGTCTACGAAGTGTCCTCCACAAGGACCATCATGGTAGGCTTGGAAAATATCATTAATTTCATCTTCCCTTACACATCTCCTAATTACGAAATCTGGTCCTGTTTTGTAGAGACAATCATCGTGCCACATGTAGTTTGCACTTAGCTGAATTACTTTCTGTTTTTCTCTAGGAGACAATTTCTAAGGCATCTTGCCTATCACAAGATAGTTATCTACATCTGCATACCAAGGAGTGAATGTAGAAATAACAAACAAATTTTCATCAGGGAAGTTACCATCTACTGGTGCGTTATTTCCCAGATGAATCATTCTAGATAAGAAATCATCCACAAGATTATCCTTACCCGGTCTATCAATAATACTGATATTAAACTCTTGTAATAATAACAACCATCTTGTAACTCTAGGGTTTGTTACAGGTTTGTTCATTAAGAATTTGATGGCTGAATGATCAGTGTGTACAAAATCTTGATATCCTGTAATATAGTGTCTAAATTTATTGATAGCATGGACTACAACTAACAATTCTTTTTCTGTGACCATATAATTAACTTCTGCTGGGGACAGATTTTTACTGACAAATTAAATAGCATAAGGCATTTGATTTTCCCTTTGTCCAAGAACTGCTCCAAGGGCTATGTCTGAGGCATCAGTACATATATGAAAAGGAAGGGACCAATTTGGTCCTCTTAATAAAGGGGTAGTTGACAATTTCTGTTTTAGAATCTCAAAAGATAATTGGCATTCATCATCCCAATTAAATTTGTCTTCTTTAGATAATAAATTGAATAAAGGGGTAGCTAAGCTTGTAAAATTCAGAATGAATCTTCTATAGTAGCCAACATGCCCTAAAAAGCTGCGAACTTCCTTTTGTGAGGAAGGTATTCTGATTTGTGTGATAATATGAATTTTTGCAGGATCAACTCTCATTCCAAAACTAGAGATGTGATGTCCCAAAAAAATACCTTTAGTGAGCATCATCTTTGATTTTTCATTACTTAGGGAAAGATTAGTTTCCTTACACCTAATCAAGACTTTTTGTAGATTGGTCAAAGCTTCCTGGAAGTCATTTCCATGGACTGTAAAGTCGTCCATGTAGACTTCTATGCAATCGTTGGTAAAATCAGAGAAAATGGCTAGGACAACCCTTTGAAAAGTAGCTGGGGCATTGCAAAGTCCAAAAGGAAGGACCCTATAAGCATAGGTTCCACATGGGCAGGTGAAAGTGGTCTTCTCTTAGTCTTCGGGTTCTATTTGTGTTTGGTTATAACCACTAAACCCATCTAGGAATGAAAAATACTTCTTTCCGGACAAGGTATCCAACACCTGATCAATAAATGGTAGGGGAAAATAATCCCTATGGGTGGCTTTGTTCAACTCTCTTAAGTCTACACATATTCTCCACTTACCATTTTTCTTGGGAACTATGACAAGTGGAGACACCCATTGACTATCTGAAATGGGGTATATGAGATTGGCTTGAAGGAGTTTTTGCAATTCTTCTTTTACAATACCTTTGAGGGTTGGATTCATCCTTTGCTGAGACTGTCTAACTGGTCTGATTTGGTCATTAGTGTAAATATGATGTGTGCATGTGTCAGGGTGAATGCCTTTCATGTCTTCATAATCCCATGCAAAGGCATCAAATTGTCTTTGGAGCATTTCAATTACTTGTGTCTTTTGTTCTGGTTCCAAAGTAGATACAAAGGTTTTCCTGGGCTAATCTCAACAAGTTCAGTAATTTCTTCCTTCTCTAAGGAAGCTGGTGATAAAGTATATAATTGAGTGATATCAGGGTGCCAAGTTTGTTGAAATTCAAAACTGAAAATGTGTGACAATTCTGCAAAGGACCTAGGATATTCAATGCAGTTTGTATCAGCCAAAAATAAACTTAAGACTTGTTCATCCATTTTTTTTTTCTTTCCTCTTACTTGTTCAAGTGTTAATAGGGGTTTGATGCAATCTTCCTCTCCATAAGGGTTTTCTAGACAAATAGGTATTTCCTGTGCCGGTTGGGCAGGGGGGAAGAGAACAATTTTTTGGCTATGTGTGCCATTGGATATAGTCATCTCGCCAAACTAACAACTGATAAAGGCATTTGATGTGGCCAACCAAGGGAGGCCAAGAACCACAGCGTGTCCTGGTTTGGAGGATGATTTAGAGTAGATGACTAGAAAGTCTACTGAATAATCCCAAGAAGCTAGAGTGACTGTGATATCATCTAAACTTTCTGCAGGGCTAAT
>JASDQU010282705.1:0-10116 GCA_032191745.1 Picea mariana
TAAGTAACTCATTATCATTCATTTCATGTTTAAGAAACATACTGTTAAACAATTGTCAAATTGACATATCAAATCGTGATAAAAAAAAATTGAAAAATAGTCATTGGAAAGCTAACACAATTCTTCACAAGTTTTGTTTTTACTGTAAAGTGAAATTCTAAATAAAAAAAATACTCTTATATGTCGGAAGTTGAATAACTTGTGAAAATACAGTTTTTTTTCTCATAAATCAAGCAAAAGTGTAACCCACCTTCATGATTTCACCCAAACTCAATTGCCAAAAGTTGAAAAGATCATGATAACACTAACTTTTCTCTTGCAAGAGCTTACGCATTAAAATAACAATAAAGAAATTAATGAATAATATGTAAATAAAATGAAATAACCCCACCAAGTGGAATATAACTTGTTTGGTTCATGCTTCAATTCTCTCAACAAGCTGAGATGAAAATGTTTAAATTGCATCTTTAAATGCATAAATGGATTTAGGATGCTAAAAAATTCCTAAACACTCTAATTATACATACTTAATTACTCAAATCTACAAATTCCACAATGTAAAAATTAACATAAAATATAAAAAAAAAAAAAAAACATAGAACATTTAAACTACTACAATTTAATACAACGATTACCTCTTACATGCTTCAAAAATATTTATGTTTCTTTCTATGTGCATTGGTTGTTTTTGGAAACAAAAAGCCATGAAGTTATGCCCACCGTCATAATAATAAGCAAGTCATGGAGCGACAAAAGTGAAATGGGTTCTAATCATATACTAAAGGAATCATTACCGGAAGGAACTCGCAAGTAGGTAAATTCAGAATTATGAAATACAAGTAACATGACAACAAATATGCAAATATGTTGGACACGTGGTATTACTATTATTTACCACATCATTGCAAGTAGGTAAATGCAGAATTATGAAAGAAAAGTAACATAACAATACATATGTAAATATCTTCGACACCTGGTATTATTATTATTTACCATCTCATTATAAGTAGTATTATCATTGTAAGTAGTACTAGCATAGCCCCAAACTAGTGGTTGGTGAACGCCCAAAGGTGGTCATAAAATGAAAAGCAAACGTTCCACATTCACATCTCTCCATTTTGTAATAAAACTTTAATTTTTGTTAATCACTAGAATGTTGGACTTGGCAATCGGTCTATTTATTATGATTTACCAACCGAATCTTAAACTATTTTTCATGATTTACCAACCAATTTAGTTGTACAATAAATTTTTTCCCACTATTTATCATGATTTGCTAACCAACTTAGTTACCCTAACAAGAACGAAACCCTAATAACTCTGGTTGCTCACATTATGTCAATGAACTCACTAGAGAGTAAAAATATTCAGATTTCAAACTTTGTGCAATATTTGCAGATAGTCGTGACTTACTTAATTTCAAAATCTATTTTATGAGGACTATGGAACATATATTTCATCTACCTCCAATTAATTATTAAGAGTATTATGATTTGTTTTTTGAAAAAAAAAACATGATTAGGTGTAAAATTAATTTCATACTGAATAAATTTCAAAGAAAAAAATGAAATTAAACTTTAGTGAAAACATAAAATAAATATCTGTAGAGCTTCCATATATGCGCATTTTGGCTTCCTTAAATGCGCATATACATAAGCCAAAATGCACATATATGGAAGCTCTCTTCTGTATATGCGCATTTACGGAAGCCAAAATGCCCATTTACGGAAGCCAAAATGTGCATATATCTCTTCCGTATATGCAAATTTTGGCTTCTGTAAATGTGCATAAACATAAGCCAAAATGCACATATAAGGAAGCTATCTTCCGTATATGTGCATTTACGGAAGACAAAAATGTGCATTTACGGAAGAGACCTTGGGTGGTTGGGTACGTTACAAAGTGGTATCAAAGCCAAGTTTTCAACATTGAGCCTGGATGGGCCAATTAGTGGAATGTGGAAGTGAAAATTACGGCCAAATAGTGAAACGCGGAAGTGAAAATTACAGACTATGCAGGAAAATTGTTTGATGAAATGAATGAAAAATGATGTTTGAATTCATTTGTTGAAATTACTGTAGAAAAATTGAGAGGTATTTGACAGTATAACATATGCAAATATAATTAATTACTCCAAAGAGAATAAATTTTATGGCTATCCTGAGCTTTTCAATTAAATGAATTCAAGTTAAAAGAAATGCTTGATTTTATTCATGTTTATGGAAGAAAGAACATACCTAGCTCCCACCCTATAATATACTTTTCCCTTAATATCTCCTATCAGCCCTAACCTCAAGAGATATATTAAGAAAAAATTATATTATATAATACATTTTCCCTATTACCTCTCCTTGCCTCCACACTCATAATCTGGTGGGGGGAGATATTAAGGAAAACTTATGGTGTTGGGGAAAACTTAATAAGTTTTTTCTAATATCTCACCCCACTCACACCCTCATTATGAACCCTCATTATGAGGGTGGGGTAGGGGTCCTCTATTCTTTAAGGAGTTATTGTGTAACTTATCTATATTGGAGTTGTGCTCCACGTTGGCATTCTATTCATGGTGTGTACTTCTGTTATTTTATGATATTTTTAGTATTTGGATCATAACATTACCTAAAACCCTAACCCCGGAAGATGAAATGTCAAAAGGTTTGTGGGCCCCGATGGGGGTAGTTGGTACATCAACTTCCCAAGGGCGTAACTTTTACATACGATCTCTGTTTGGGGCGTTATATACCTCGTCGAAAAGTTCTAGTCAAGGAGTATGATCTGTGTTTTGGGCATTCTATACTTCAACAAATAGTTATAGCTGTCGTGCCCAAAAAATGTCGTTTAGGGTCTCAAAATGGCCCCACAGTCAGCCATGGACAAACATAGTCAACATAGTCAACCATGGTCAAGGATTGTGAACATTGTCAAACATGTTGATTATGGTTAACCAAGTTGACTCTCATTGACCATGTTGACTTTGGTTGACCATGGTCAACCCTGTTGACTATGGTTGACCATTTAGACTATGTATGACCATGTTTGACCATTATTAACTATGGTTTCCTATGAAAATCTATACTTGACTATGGTTGACTATGGCTGAAAAACAAATGAGACATAAGTGACCAAACAATGACCAAAATTCGCATATAAATGACCAAATGACAGTTTTTGTGGCTAATTTTCGGTCTCTTATCACGCGACCAAAAATGTGGTCATACTTAGTTTGGTCATTTATAGCTTTTCTTATGGTCATTAATTTGGTCATATATTTGGTCATTAATTGGCAAAGCACCAAGTCGAGGCAGCTTGAGTTAAGCTCAAGTATTTCGAAGAAGCACTATCCAGACCTGAGCGACTCAGGACGAATCACAGGTGAGTGTTGGGGTCCTGTTGGCCCTCGACCAAGTTTTGGGAAAGCTTCGGTCTTCTTTGACCCACTTTTGGACTTTGACACATTGGTCAAGGAAGGAGCGCCCAAGCAGAGCTGAGATCACGGATCTCACCTATTTTGAGAAAGCTCCAGAGTGGACTTCACAGAAGGAAGGTTTGCAGAATTGGAACTTCACCGGGATATCAAAACAACGCAGATTGACACTTTACCATGATGAAGAAATATGATTGTTGGAGGCATCCCAACTGTTAGAACGATGCTTCAGAACGGCTAGAAACACAGTTATTTCCGAAACGTTCTCCATTGGACCATAGGGACCACGCCATAACGAATGGAATTGCATTGATTGAGGCGCTCCTACCTGTTGGAAGAGTTTGTTATGACGTTGTCTATTTATCCCATCGAGCGTTGCACCGAGAACACTTTTTCCAATTGTGATTATCCGAGCCCACAAAGAACTAGTTGTTTTTGCGCATTGCTTATTGATAACTCGCCACTCCTTCTATTACATTGAGTGTTTGCTCACCGACCTGAGATATATGATATTGAGCGTGCATGTCAGATGGCATTAGCGCAGTAGAAAAGTCCATCCAAGAGATCCTAATAGACCTCATGGATGAAAAGGTGATGTCCGTAGGTATACAAGATTCATTGAAGCGAGGATTGGAAGCATTACCATGGTATCCATACCAATGGTATGAAATGGTATGCATACTTGAGAATCCCTAAGACAACTACCACTAAAACCATAGAAGACAACTAAAACCCTAAAAATAACCTATAAATGGTATGCAATGGTATGCATACCAATAGTATGCCATACTTGAGAATCCCTAAGACAACTACCACTAAAACCGTAAGACAACTAAAACCCTAAAAATAACCTATAAAAGGTATGCATACCATTGAAATACTATGGTATGCATACCAATGGTATGCAATGGTAAGCATATCAATGGTACTCATACTATGGTATTCATACCATGGTATTGGTGCCCGAGTATGAGGTCGTTTTATTGGAGCTGCTTCGGTATGCTCCGCACCTGAATATCAAGAAGCTTAAGGTCAAAAATTTTGTCTTTGGTCTTAACATCAACGTTCATGTGAAAGTGAGGATACTAATGCCTAAGACGTTGCACGATGTTGTCGAGAAGGCCCTCATAGCAGAAGAGGAGCTTATCAGTGGGGGTCAGAGCAGGACTCCAGCAAGACCAACGCGACGAGGAAGGGTCATCAAGAGAGTAGTTGTGCAGGATAGAGCAGACTATCCAAGAATACAAGGAGAAGATCAAAGAGATGGAGGAGTGCGCCACACCCACTACTCCTCCAGAAGTCAAAGCGGAGCGAGAAAAATAGGCAACAACAAATGTAGAGGGAATCAACCATAGCATACAGGTAGTCACAGAGCTGCTGGATAAAAACGTGCAGCTCTGGACTCACCTCCTAGAGGATGGGAGCTTCCAAGAACTGCAAGAGAAGGAAACCAACATCCACACAGCAATGGCAGAGGTCAAGCAGTGACATAAAACAATGTCACTACCGAAGAAGATCAAAACGGCCACTGAGTTGAAGGCTCTACAGTTGGAAGAGAAAGTGTTGCAAGCACAGAAGACAACAAGATAGGCATTGTTGGAGCCCCTGGAAGAAAAGGAGGAGTATTTGGTCATGTAGAATGACGTAGCTAAGAAGAAAATTGAGCATATTAGGGCCAAAGGTGGAGAGATACTATAGTCTCCTATCACAAAGAAGGTGGTCACTGCTATGGTCGACAAGAGTAGTCAGGATGAACAACAGTGCCAGCGAATAACATCGAGAATGAACTAGAGAACTAATGGATGCAAAGGACTCCAATGAATGGTAGGCTAATTAAGGATACTGGTCTCATCCCTTTGTTGTATCAGTGAAACTTTGAAGGTGATGCAGTAGTGAGACGAGGCCAAACATTGTCCCAAGTCGAAAGGGACGAGCACCAAACTCTACGAGGATGATGGGATGGTTGTGCTCATTCGCAAGAAGATGATTACAATGAGGCTCTGAAGTCCTTTTTACCATAAGCAGGAATGCCAAAAACCCTAGACATCCAAAATCCTAACCCTAGGAGATGAAGCACCAAAATTCATGTGGGTCCTGTTTGGGTAAGTTAGTATATCAACTTCCCGGGGTCGTAACTTTGCATATGATCTCCGTTTTAGCCATTTGATAGCCCGTTGGAAAGGTATCGTCGAGGAGATTCATTTTAGGTACAATATGGAAGAAACTTCCATATTGAAAAACTATTTTCCCAAAAAATATTGTTTAGGGCCTCAAAACGGCTCCGGAAGTGAAAACTCATAAAAATAGTAAAGCAAGATCAATTAATTGTTAACCAATCTAAATTGAGCAATAATACTCAATCTCAAGATGGTTCAAATTTTCATGTTGATCTTGACGATTTTGAAGCACCACAATTTTTGTCAACTTCTTTCATTTTGGCAAATCATAAGCAACATCATATTTTACAAAATCCAATTGTCACCTCTAATCACTCTTTTCCAACAATGTATCCTCCTGTCAAAAAAGGAGCCTTGACATTAAAAGATGACAGTTATCACACTTTCATAGATTTTATAACTATTTCTAAAGTAAAAAAGGTCGAATGTGAAATAGTGAATTTTAAATATAATCAAATAAAATTAATTTTCAAATATTTCATACATATAAGCCAATCAACCACTCAACGTGGACCAACAACTCTTTCCCACAGTGGATTTTGGCAGCTCGCAGAGAAGTTCCTCGTATCAATGATATTTATATGATAAAATAAGACAATAACACAGAAAATGTAACAACAGAGACCATAACACTTTATTTCCTTCCATCTAACAAACATACCCAGACAAGAGAATTCACATATATTAATTTCACCAAAATTCGCATATGTATTAGCAGAGAGGAATACATTCATACAGAGAGGAGAGGTTTGAAATTATGTAAAGTCGGTTTCAAACTCTGATATGATATGCCACTTAGATGCTTGTAGTTGTATGATATTTATATATATAACTTATGAAAAAATAATAATTTTCTTTTATGCTCGAGAATTATATTTCAATTTCAATAAATTTATTAAAAATTATGAGGCAAATCAACCGAACTATAATAAATTTAAGAGGGAAAAAGAAAATAATAATAATAATAATAATAAAAAGGATAAAAATAAAAACTTGGACAAGAAAATCCCACCCAGTAAACTTCAACTGCCTAGAGAATGAAACATCAATCATTCAGAGGTGGGAATCAACTAGCCACCATAGTAAATTTTAAATATGATCAAGTAAAAGTAAAAAAATAAACATGTAAACAAATGTCTTTATAATAGTGAGGAAGTTAGTGGTTGAAATCACAACCATTGATTTATTGGGACCACTAAGAATATTCCATCAATATTTAATCTCGATCATACAAAATTGATTAAGCACTAAAAACCTATTAAATATGCCCATTATCAATAGATGCGCCTTTAGGTATAATTAGTTATTAATTTTATATAGAGAGAAAATTTATTATAATTTAGTATATTAACTGATATTGGAAAGATTCATTATTAGTTATTATTCCTAATGTACAGTAACTCATTATCATTATGTAAGAAAAATCAAATCATTAGATAAAAAAATATTAACCTATTTATTTTTACCAAAAAAAAAATAGTTTTTAATACTCCAAAATTAAAAAATTATGTTTATAAATTTATAAAAACAATAAAATTACAATGTTCATTAAATATTTTTATTTTCAGTTTTGAAAAATTATTTCTATTAAATATTTTATATATTTATTATTTAATATAAATTTTTGTTTTTAAATAAAATATAATATTTTTAATTTTACTATTCAAAAATTATTTCTATTAAATATTTTATATATTTATTATTTAATATATATTTTTGTTTTTAAATAAAATATAATATGACATAAATTTTATAGATTTTGAATGAGAATTATATAAGTTGATGGACTATTTTTTTATATTTTAATTAAATAAATAATTTTATTAAAATAAATAAAGATTATTTGTTTTTTATTATTTAATGAAGTTAAAATTCAAATAATACAAGTTACTAATTCATGTCCCTTTTTTTTCTTCTCAAACAAACAATTAGAAAAAGAGGGTATTAACTTAGAAGTTGAGTTTTGAATGATTTGTATATAATTGATTCTATAAATATTTCTTTTTCTTTTTTCTATTCAATAGTGACTTATTACAACGTGTTTTTAATGGAAAGTTTTTTTTATGTTTTGATTGAATTCATATAAATGTGAAAATTTATATATCTATTTAAATGGGAGAGTTGTGAGATATGTTAAGACTTAAATGGGAGAGTTGTGAGATATGTTAAGACTTATAATACATAAATAATTGTCTATATTATTATAGATGTAAGAGAATTCCAAGTTATAGAGAAAGTATTTAAATGGGAGAGTTATGAGATATGTTAAGATTTATAATACATAAATAATTGTCTATATTATTATAGATGTAAGAGAATTCTATGTTATAGATAAAGTTGTAGACATTAAGAAGAAAATCATATAATTTAAAAAAAAATGTAACTATGGAGAATTCCAAGTTATAGAGAAAGTATTTAAATGGGAGAGTTATGAGATATGTTAAGATTTATAATACATAAATAATTGTCTATATTATTATAGATGTAAGAGAATTCTATGTTATAGAGAAAGTTGTAGACATTAAGAAGAAAATCATATAATTTAAAAAAAAATGTAACTATGAATCTTAAAAATATTAACATTAAAGAAATGAAAATTACAAACCAATAATATTACTTTTATCAATAACATGTCTTTACACTATTCAATTCAACTAATAATTGTGATTATATACTAAAGAAAGGTAACTAATACAACCACGCCAATTACATCATATGATTCTTCTTGGGAAACTACAAACACATGATTTTGTACAGAACTTGAGAACATAAATTCAACTTGAGAATATAAATTCTTATTCCACTAATAGAAATTACATTAGATTTTTTAATTTTAATGGAAAGTTTTGATATTTTGAATTCTTATCTTAATAATAAAACTTAAGTTTAATTTTCTATTTTTAATTAAAAAAATTTATATTTTCAGATTTTTATAAAGTTATTTAATTTTTTAGTTTTATTTAATTTCACATTTTTGTTGAACACTCTTGAAAATATTTTTAATCTTAATTTTTAATTTTAATTGAGAATTTTAATATTTTTAATATTTTTCAAATTTTATATTAAAAATAAATAAATAAAATTCAAATGTTAAAAATATTTTTAATTTTAATTGAAATTTTTGAATTTTTTTTTTTTTTACAAATTTAATATTGAAAATAAAAAATCCATAAATTTCAAATTCGATGTTTTTAATTTCTATTTATTATAAAATTATTTAAAATAAAATTCATTTGAAAACCTTTGAACTATTTAAAAAAAATGCTACATTGAATTCAAGGCTGTCTAAAAAAACATTGTAAGGGTTACATGTCTCCTATGATTATACTTTAAAAATTATGTCATTGAAAGCACATTCGATTCTAGTTTATAATTTAAAAACAAAACACCATATGCTCCATAAGATTGTACAAATGTGTTTTTTCCTTTTAGATGAAAATAACTACTTATATAACACATGAAATGATATAATTTCACATAATAATAATATAAATAAGTAGGAAGTAAATGAGATATAAAATTAAAAGTATATATATTCTTTATTGTAATTTTTATGTAAAATATTAAAAAAATGTGTTTGTACATATAAATTTAATTCAACTTCAGATGCTTAAAAAATAAAGTGTATATTTTAATTTATTAAAAGTTATATCAATAATATTTAATATAATAAATAGTTATATTTGACAAACATAAAAAAAAAATGGAGGAATATGTCTTGCAAATTAAATATAGGTAATTATAATAATAAAATTAATTTTTTAGTTTTTTAAATTAGAGATTAAATGGTATAAATAATTTTATATTTGTAAATTAAATATAGGTAATTATAATAACAAAATTAATTTTTTAGTTTTTTAAATTAGAGATTAAATGGTATAAATAATTTTATATTTGTAGTTTAGTGATTAATTTTTTTTAAAAGGTGAAAAAAATTAATATAATTCAGTTGTTCTTCTAGCTTATTGTTATTTTTAATTTTACTTTAAAAAAAACAATGTCATTTAAAATGATTCATTTGTAGTTTATAAGGTGGTAGATTTATATTTTTGAGACAAGAGTTTGGGTATTGGGTGGTTAACCTATTTCTGTAAGTCTAAGGAAGACAAGTTGTTAACAACTGAAACAATTTTGTGTCTAAGTTCAAAACCAAAATTTAAGCATATATAATATTAACAATTCCTTATCATTATTACTAATACAATTTTATATTTTTAATTTTAAAAGTTGTGGCAAAACATTTTTAATTGATAAAATAGTAAGGAAAATTTGACTTTTTAATAAAAACTTAATAATTTAATTTTCTTAGATGAGATGGATAATGTTTTTGATTCAATAATTTAAATAGATAGTTATGAAAATAAAATAATATATATATATTTAACTTGAATTTTATATTAATTTAAAAATACTATGTTTTGTTTTTTTTTTTAAAAATAATATAAGATAAATTTAACAAATAATTATTGAATCTGCATATTTGAATCACTAAACGTTAGACAACTTATTTCCTTA
>JASDQU010282710.1:0-14636 GCA_032191745.1 Picea mariana
TGGTGTTGGAGGTGGAGATTGTTGATTTTTCTATATGAGATAATATTGTATATTCGATATATTATTACAATGATGAGTATTCCATATATAGAGAACATATGGTGAACATCCATGAAAGCATGCATCCCTTGGATAATCAATAACTATTTATTATTATCATTTACTTATTATAATATTATTTAATAATCAATAATTATATTATTAATTATTAATCTAAGAGAATATCTTCCCGATGTTGTCCAAGCACCAACACTCCCTCTTAATGAGGGAGATATTCTGCATCATTCCAATCTTGTCTTTGAAGTATACAAACTTCACCCTTGACTCATAACACTTGTCTGTCAGTCTTGGGAGATGTCTCTCTCCAACTTGGACCAAGAATTAACTCCTTCTGCGGCTCTCCCTCTGATCCAGATTTTATGAGTAGAACGAAATGAATACATTTTATTGGAAGATGCTTAACACAGAATAAAAGAGATACAATAAAACTGGTTTTCTATTCAATAAGGAAATAAGTTGAAACTATAAAATGCAGTGGAAAACAAGCTTGCTGGAATGGTGGCGACTTATCTTTGAGAAGAGATGTGATGGTTGTGCTCATTCACAAGAAGATGATTAAAATGAGGCTCTAAAATCCTTTTTACAATAAACAAGAATGTAAAAAACCCTAGACATCCAAAAAATTAACCCTAGGAGATGAATCGCCAAAATTCATGTGGGCCTAGTTTGGGTAAGTTAGTACATCAACTTCTCAGGGTTATAACTTTTGCATACGATCTTCGTTTTAGGCACACGATAGCCCATTGGAAAGGTCTATCTGAGGAATACACATTTTTTTGCATTTTATCAAGGGGCATTTCCGACTATGGCGAGCCCTAAAAACGTTTTTTAGGGCCTCAAAATGGCCCTGCAAGTCAGGGACCCAAAAACTAGGAAAAAAAAACTGCCAAACTCAAAAACTGCCAAAATGAACCAATTGGAATAGGTGGGAGGCCACTTGTAATATCCCCAAGGACAAGCCCTATTGTAATCATGTTTATGAATTGTAAATCATGTTTTGTAGGCTAGTGAGCCAAGTATTGATAAGCTGGTGGGCTTATGTGTTTATTAGGTCGGAGAGCATAAGTGTTAAAGGCCAGGAGCCTGTTTTTGTATATGTAATATGAAGAAAATTAATAAAGATTAAACATCGTTGCGTGCAAACTAACCACGAAGAAAGAGTGATGGGGGACTAAGCTTCCACAGGGTGGGTAAGGGAAAAGGGGCTGAAAGGTTGGAAAGAGGGGATAAGATTAGGGGCTTAAGTCCTTGAGAATAATATTTTATTATTATTTCACAGTTGTGTGACAAACATGTTTTTATCCTAAGTCTCAGGAGAGGCAATGCATGCAGCTCCAATGTGTCCAAAAGAGAATGCATGGAGCTCCAAAAAGACAAGTGTCGACCTGGGTGCATGTGGTTAAAAGCTGAAGCGTCAGCTGAGCTGGGGGTTCGTCCTCCATTATCCCATCAACTGTCTAAATCATTTGAGTCTGGGTTCATTCTGCTAGTTTTTCCCGATCCTCCGTCTGAAACCATGAGACCTCTGTGAACGACCTTTGCTTAATTTTCTTGTCACACATTCCTGAAAACGAGAACCGGGAAGCCGACCGGGTATTTCTGTGAATCCTGTGACCTATGTATTCGAACCTTGCAATAATCATGCACGCACCTGAGACCTGAAATCCGTGAACCTTTTTGTGTCTTCTGAGGAACCCAACACCTGAGTAATTGCATGAGTGTGTTGTGTTTAGCATGGGATGTTGCCATTTTCAGGCCTATGCCCATTATTTGTTGTGGTCATCATCCCTATGTGAATGAGTGTTGAACCATGGTTGTTTTCCTCAGTTGGCTGGAGCTGATTCAAGGAGTGTGCTGAAGAAATAGGTTGTAAGGCCCGTGGAAGAAGAGGCAGGTTGTCAGGCCTGTGAGAAGCTCTCTCTAGGTGAGAGAGTCTATTGGGAAGTGGTTTTATCCCAGAGAGAGTCCAACACCAGCTACAAATCTTTGAGAATTTATGATCTGGCCTATTGCCGAGACCCAGAGAGGGAGGTGAAGCACCAATGGACTATGCTTGTGAAGGTGTATACTCCCAGGTGGAACAGGCATGTGGGGAATGAGATTCCGTGAGTAGTGGGCATAAGAAGGATCCTAGAGAGAATACTTTTGGTTGCTCTGTGTAGTTTTCCTATAACCTCAGCCTAGTCTAGGATTCCATTGCCTTGGGTGGAGCTTAGTCCCAGCTCGGGGGTGACCCGCTGCTGAGCGTGATCAGTAGCGTGGTCTAAGGCTGGGAGGTTCGTGGAAGGTCTGCACATGGTTTGTGGAGTTACTAGAATTTCTAAGATAATTATCATTATGTATTTTAATTTCAACTAAAATGCATGTCTTTGATGCTTGTAATATTATCATGTATTCCGTTGCAATGATATTTACTGTTAATTCCATTATTTCTAAATGTTAGCAGTAATCTTGTGATTACTCTGTATTGTTTGGTTAAAGGAGTTAATTTGATTTAATATGCATAATATATATATATATATATATATATAAGTATCTGAATGTTTCTGCGTAGTAGCATTGCCCGACAGTGGGGTTGATGGCCAGGGACATTATAATATGGTATCAGAGCCCATGGTTTCAACACTCAGCCTGGATGGGTCAGATAAGTGGTCTTTGAACCCAAGGTTTCGAGTGGAAATGGTGTTCGGATGGAACCAATTTCGAACCTTAGAATGTTTCTGAGTGCCAACGAGTTACTTGGTCGTGTTACGAAGCTCAAGAGGAGTAGCAGTAGAATAAAACCGCAGCAGGCGTGGTATTTGACCATAGAGAGAGAGCACTCAACACTTGGGGTGTTGGAGCCGTAGGATCTGTTTGGTAAAAATGACAGTCATTTACGACCATCAAATCCGGAGAAGGTGTAGGAAAATTGTCCTGGAAGCCTTTCGGAGTTCGAAAATCGGGAGAAGTGGAATGCGCTGAGGCACAAACTCTAGAAGTCCTGAAGTAGATCGCAACCGTTTGATTGCGGGGGACACGCGTCGGTATATCATGAACTCCAGGCAAAAGCACTCCGGGCAAAAGCGAGCATAGAGGAGTTGAAACTCCCGGAGTTCGAATCTCCGAAGCCTGAAGTTTCGACGTGAAAGGATATATGTGGTGGGGCCAGATGACATCGCCTGGGGTGACGTGGACCTTTCTAGGCATACCACATGTCACCGCCTTAGTTGGTGACGACTGTACTATGTGGGGCATGAGGTTATGAAACATAGTTAAAGGTCAGAGGACCCACGGTGGCATTGATCACGATACATCAAGATCAACGGCCAGAAGGCATTGCGGGGACCCAAGTTGCACTGAAGCTAATTCTCCAAGGAGGTCCCATAATTCAAACTGTGGTTTCACTGAGGGGTTACATGTCAGTGTTAGGAGAATTGCGGGATGAAAGGTGGGTTACTTCAAACCACCGTTGCATTCCTCCACAATTGGGAAAATGTTAAGTGATGTAACGAAATAACGACACCTAAGGTGGCGTGGGAGTGTTCAGAGATTAATGGTTCAGGGTGTGCAGATGTGAAATCTTCTGAAGTCCCGGAACTCAGATGCCTAAGGTTCCATATCGAGTGTGAGTCGTTGGATGCTAGGTAGACGTGGACCATTGATCCACCCTACTGCGCGTGAGTTCAGTAACTCAAAACTCTAAGTGATTGTCGTATTGCACTTTGAAATTTTCGAGGCCGAAGGCCTGAGTACGCGCTTATTGATTTAGCGCTTGGTCATGACCCATGGTTGTGTGGGTTGGGTTAGTGCCCGAAAACTTAGTAGAGCAAAGCTCTGAAAGAAGAAATCTATGGGGACTCTTGATTGAACGAGAATCACAAAGAACGAAAACTGAACGTTTTCTTAAATCAAATTTGTTTATGAATGTTGTGGGATTTGTTAAGAAATAATGGCCTAAAAAATTCTGGTTGTCTGCACATTGTGTTTGCATAAGTTTAACAAGTGCCAGAATCGAATATAGTTGCCACTAAGTACAAAAGAAATGGAAAAGGCACAGACTACTTCCAGTTCTGAGGATGAAGTAAAAGGAATGGGTGTCCATCTGGGAGTTGAAGGATCGAACTCCAATGACACAGAGAAGGGTTAGATAAGGAAGGGCATATGATGAAAATCATTGAACGATTGCAGAAAGATGCCTAGACTCATCAAGAAGATAGAAGAAATCTCATGAAAGCTAAGGAACAATAGGGAGAATTCAACTTAAAGTTGATGAATATCCTAGAAAGGATCGAAAAGAAATTGGATAAGGAGAGTGACTCAATAAAAACAGGGAGTCATAGGATCCCTGAGAAGAAAATAAGATCAAGAAGTGTCAGCAGGCATTGTCGTCACTCCCCGAAACACTCCAATAAGGAGGCATGCAGAAGTTCAAGCCCATCTTCTACCAGAAAGCACAGGAGATCTGGAGTGGATGAACTGAAGGGAGAAATGAACAAGATTAAGCCTCCTATGTTTTATGGAGAACATAAGAAGGAGGAAGATGTAGAAACATGGTTTCTTGGCATGAGAAAATATTTCCAATTGCAGAATTATTCCTCTCATGCAGAAGGAAGAATTGTGATGTATCAATTGAAAGGAAAATCATCCATGTGGTGGGATCAGCTTGTGCAGGTGCAACACATTAGAGAGAAAGATATCACTTGGAAAGAATTCAAGAGATATTTCGAGAAGAAATACTTGCCTAAAAGATATTATGACAGAAAGATGAAAGAGTTCTTTGAAATCAAGCTGGGAAACATGACCATTGATGAATACGAGCGAAGATTTTTGGAATTGTTGAAGTATGTTCCGTTCATCAAAGATGAGACTGTCAAGATTTAGAGGTATCTAAGTGGATTTCCACCCTCCATTGGGGACAAGATTCAGTATGATGACCCAAAAACTATGGAAGAAACGATAAGAAGAGCAAAATTCTTATATGAATAGCAAAGAGAAAAGCCTACCTTTCGAAAGGCTTGGGATGACCAGAAGAAGGTTAAGAAAGAGCAGAGGCAGAAGGGAAACAAACCTCCCTTTTTCAGAAATAGTCCTCAAGGACAGCCATCGTTTAGAGAGTTGAGAATGGTTGACGTAGGGGGACAAAGGCCAAGGTAGACATCCATTCAGTGTTGGGGCTGTCAGGGAAACCATAATTACAGATATTGTCCCCACAAAAATGGCAAAGTGAGAGTTGTCCATAATGTTTAGCTAGCTGAAACAGTGGAGGACATGGGCAGTAGAATGCCAAGGATATACACAGCCCTGGGCAACAAGAAAGATGAATATCAGTCGCACATGATTGAAGTGGAAGGTATGATTAACAACCAACCATTTACTATTTTAATTGATTTAGGGGCTAGCCATAGTTATATAGATCCTAGAGTGGTGGAAAGTTTGCAATTCTCGAGAAGCAAACATGAAAAGTCTTGGTTAGTGCAGCTGGATACAGGAACCAAGAGGAAAGTCACTGAGTTACTTAATTCTTGTCCAATGGACATGAAGCGACTAAGCATGAAGGCTGAATTGAACATTCTGCCTTTAGGTTCTTATGACTGTCTAATTGGGATGGACTGGTTGGACCAATACCATGCCATATTGGAATTTCGTAATAAGGAATTCACTTTTCTGGATGAGGAAGGAAATTAGAAAACATTCCAAGGAATTCCCAGAGTTGTTGCTATCAGAGAAATCTTAGCAATGCAGCTGAAGAAGTGCTACAGAAAAGGTTGTCATTTATTTGCAACCCATGTGGAGGAAGCATCTAAGGATGTGGTCTCAAATATTAGAGATCATGCGGTACTAAAGGAGTTTGAATATGTATTCCAGGAGGTACCCAGACTACCTCCGAAGAGAGATATTGACTTCTCTGTAAACTTGATGCCTGGAGTAGCTCTAGTGTCGAAAAATCCTTATAGAATGAGTACGTCGGAGCTCAAAGAAATGCAATTTCAGCTTGAGGATCTCCTGAAGAAGGGGTACATACGCCCAAGTGTGTCACCTTGGGGTGCCCTGGTCTTGTTCATGAAGAAGAAGGACGGGACGCTGAGATTGTGTATCGATTTCAGACAATTGAACAAAGTAATTGCAAAGAACAAATATCCTCTACCGAGGATTGATGACCTCTTCGATCAATTGAAGGATGCGAAGATATTTTCGAAGATAGACCTCAGGTCGAAATATCACCAGGTAAGGATAAAGAATGAAGACATCAACAATATCGCCTTTAGAACAAGGCATGGTCATTACAAGTTCACAGTGGTGTCATTTGGGCTATCGAATGCACCCATTTTTTTATGTGTTTGATGAATGGTGTATTCAAAGACTATCTAGACAACTTTGTCAGTCTTTTTGGATGACATCCTGGTGTATTCCAAGTCAAAGGACGAGCATGAAAAACATCCAAGGATGGTGTTGCAGGTGCTAAGAGAGCACCAACTGTATGCCAAGTTGAGCAAGTGATCATTCTATCAAGAGCAGATCCATTACTTGGGGCATATTATTTTGAAATATGGGATAGATGTAGATCCTGAGAAGATTGAGGCCATCAGAGAATGTTCAGCGCCAAAGAACGTGATGGAAGTCAGATCCTTTATGGGTCTAGCTAGTTATTACAAAAGGTTTATTTCAGGGTTCTCAAGGATAACTCACCCTATCACTTCCTTGCAAAGGAAGGAGAAGAAGTTTCAATGGACAGAGGATTGTGAGAGAAGATTCCAACAATTGAAACAATTGTTAACCAGTGATCCAATCCCGAGGATTGCAAATCCGAATGAAGACTTTGTAGTGTGTATAGATGCATGCAAAGAAGGACTGGGAGGAGTCCTCAGTTAGAATGGATTCATAATCTGTTATGAATCCAGAAAGTTGAAAAAGCACGAAAGGAACTATGCAACTCATGATTTAGAGTTGGAAACCATCGTTCATGCTCTAAAGAAATGGAGGCATTACCTCATGGGAAGGAGGCTCGAAATGAGAACAGACCACAATGGTCTAAAGTATTTGTTTGATCATCCAACCTTGAACACTAGACAGAGTAGGTGGCTGGAGTTTCTCTATGAGTACGATTTTGATATCAAGAATATCAGAGGGAAGGAGAATAAAGTGGTTGATGCACTCAATAGGAGAGTACACGAATTACATGCTACAACCATTAGCATGTACCGAACTGATATTAAAAGAAGAATTTTGGAGGCTGCAAATACAAATTTGTAGTACAGGGATTTGGTAGCAAAGCTGCAACAAGGTGAGATGCCACAGAAAGTGGAGATTTATAAATTGGAAACTGATGGAATAATTCTGTACAAGAACAAAATTTATGTACCTAATGTCCAGTATTTAAAACTTGCAATTTTTCATGAAATGCATAATGTGCCTTATGCAGGGCACCCTGGATATCAGAAAACTGTGGCAGCAGTCAAGAGCCATTATTTTTTCCAGGTATGAAGAAAAAGATTGCAGAATACATCGCCAGATGTAGGGAGTGTCAGAAGGTTAACGCTGAGAACAGACACCCAACAAGGTTGCTACAACCTTTACCCATTCCTGAGTGGAAGTGGGAAGTGGTGACAATGGATTTCATCACGGGATTGCCTAAAATAAGAAAGTAGCATGATTCAATCATGGTGGTAGTGGAAAAGCTTACGAAAGATGCCCATTTTATTCCACTAAAGACTACTCACAAGGCAGGGGATTTTTCCAACATATTTATGAAGGAAGTGGCACGATTGCACGGTATTCCCAAGACAATTGTGTTTGTTAGAGACCAGAAATTTACCTCAAATTTGTGGAAAAGGTTATTCAAGGGGTTCAGAACAAATCTGAACTTTAGCACAATCTATCATCTTGAGTCTGATGGGAAGATAGAGTGGGTGAATCGAGTAATAGAAGACATACTAAGGATGTATGTGATGGAAAAACCATCAAAATGGGAAGACTACCTACACTTGGTAGAATTCGCCTACAATAATGGGTATCGAGCATCGTTGAATATGAGCCCATTTGAAGCACTTTATGGAAAAAAGTGAAATACTCCAGTAAGTTGGGATAATCCAACTAATAGGGCAGTGTTTGGGCAAGAGTTCCTCAAGGAAATGGAAGAACAAATGATAAAAATTAAGCAGAATTTGAAAGCTGCCCAAGACAAGCAGAAAAGTTATGCTGATAAAAAAAGAACCCACGGAGAGTTTAAAGTGGGAGAGCATGTTTTCCTGAAAGTGAAAGCCAATAGAAGTTCCCTGAAGCTGGGAAGATATGCCAAGTTGGAAGCCAAATTTTGTGGGCCATTTGAAATCCTAGAAAGGATTGGGCCGGTTGCATATATGGTTGCATTACCTGCATCCATGACTGTACATAATGTGTTTCATGTTTCATTTCTTAAGAAATATATACCTGATGTTAATCATGTAATTGATTGGAATGTGATTCAGGTGGAGCAAGAAGGTGTCTTGCAAGTGCATCCTGTGTGCATATTGGACGAAAAAAGAAAACATCTCTGGAATCCAGTCATAGAGCTTGTAAAGGTCCAGTGGACCTAGTATGGTCCTAAGGATGTGACTTGGGAACATGAAGATGCTATGCGGGCAGAATATCTGCATATTTTTTAAGATTTTGAAAATCTTTTTGATGTTGTGTGAAAGTTGAACTGAGGACAGTGCAAAAATAAGGGGAGGGGATTGTAATATCCCCAAGGACGAGCCCTATTGTAATCATGTTTATGAATTGTAAATCATGTTTTATAGGATGGTGAACCAAGTATTGATAAGTTGTGGGATTATGTGTTTCTTAGGCCAAAGAGCCTAAGTGTTAAAGGCCATGAGCCTATTTTAGTATATGTAATATGCAGAACATTAATAAAGATTAAACATTGTTGTGTGCAGACTGACCATGAAGAAAGAGTGATGGGGGACTAAGCTTCCATAGGGTGGGTAAGGGAAAAGGGGCTGAAAGGTTGGAAAGAGGGGCTAAGCTTAGGGGCTTAATTCCTTGAGAATAATATTTTATTATTATTCCAAAGCTGTGTGGAAAACATGTTTTTATCCTAAGTCCTGGGAGAAGCAATGCATGCAACTCCAATGTGTGAAAAATTGAACACATGGAGCTCCAGGAAGATAAGTGTCGATCTGGACGCATGCGATTAAAATCTGAAGTGTCAACTAAGCTGGGGGATCGTCCTCCATTCTCTCGTCGGCTGTCTGAACCATTTGAGTCTAGGTTCGTTCTGCCAGTTTTTCCCGATCCTCCGTCTGAAACCATGGGACCTCTGTGAACGACCTCTGCTTAATTTTCTTGTCACACATTCCTGAAAATGAGAACCGGGAAGCCGATCGAGTATTATTGTGAATCCCATGACCTTTGTATTCAACCCTTGCAATAATCACGCACTCACCTGAGATCATAAATCTGCGAACCATTTTGTGTCTTCTGAGGAACCCAACACCTGAGTAATTTCCTGAGTGTGCTATGTTTAGCATGGGTTGTTGCAATTTTCGGGCCTATGCCCATTTTTTGTTGTGGTCGTCATCCCTGTGTGAATGAGTGTTGAACCGTGGATGTTGTTCTCGCCTGGCTGGAGCTTAGTCGAGGAGTGTGCTGAAGAAACGGGTTGTCAGGACCATGGAAGAAGAGGCATGTTGTCAGGCCTGTGAGCAACTCTCTCTAGGTGAGAGAGTCTACTGGGAAGTGGTTTTCTCCCAGAGAGAGTCCAACACCAACTACGGAGCTATGAGAATTCTCGATCCGACCTGTTGTCGAGACCCAAAGAGGGAGGTGAAGCACCGATGGAATGTTCTTGTGAAGGTGTATACTCTTGGGTGGAACATACATGTGGGGAATGAGATTCCATGAGTAGTGGGTGTAAGAAGGCTCCTGGAGAGAATCCTTCTGGTTGCTCTGTACAGTTTTTCTATAACCTCAGCCTAGTCTAGGATTCCCTTGCCTTGGGTGGAGCTTAGTCCCATCTCGGGGGTGACCCACTACTGAGTGTGATGAGCAATGTGGTCTAAGGCTGAGAGGTTCGTGGAAGGTCTGCACGTGGTTGGTGGAGCTACTATAGTTTCTAACATAAGTATCATTATGTATTTTAATTTCAACTAAAATGCATGTCTGTGATGCTTGTAATATTATCATGTATTCCGTTGCAATGATATTTACTGTTAATTCCATTATTTTTGAATGTTAGCAGTAATCTTGTGATTACTATGTATTGTTTGGTTAAAGTAGTTAATTTGATTTAATATGCATGTGATATATATAAGTATGTGAATGTTTTTGCGTAGTAGTGTTGCCCGACAATGGGGTTGATGGTCAGGGACGTTACACCATTGACATCCATCTAGATCAATCCTCCCCCCTTAGTAAGAAATGGTCTCCATTGCGTCGAGTTCCCCCATCAGATGAGGAAATTTCTGCTGAATTTGGCCCTGGGTGAGCCACTTGCCTTGGTGTAGGAGCTGCCCTGCTTTGACAACTCGATAAAGATGGATCCTTTGATGTTGGGTGCCCTTGATATTTGTTTCCAGAATATGATCATTGGATGCATGTTGCATGCAATCATGGTTGAGATCTGTTGGTGTCAACTACTCTTCTATCTCTGAGGTGTCTAATAATGGTGGGAAATATGGCCGAAGGAGAGCCACGTTGAAGACTGGGTGTAGGCCAAGGAAAGGGGGAATGTTGAGCTCAAAAGCATTGTCACCCACAACCTTGGTGATGGTGTATGGCCCATACCAGAGTGGGTGAAGCTTTCGATGGGGCCCTATAGGGCGTTCTTTCCACAAGTGCAACCAAACTTTGTCACCCACCTGAAACTTATGTGGCACACGATGTTGATCATGGAGCTACTTTTACTCAACATTGGACTTCTGTGAAATATCCCGAACCTGTTGACATATGTGTTGGATCCACTCAATGAACCAGGTGGCTTTTTCAGCTTCTGATGGAGCAGGGGACGAGTTGGCCGAGGTGTTCACTAGGGGTGGTGCAACATCCATGCTATTATGAATATGGTTTTTTTCCAATGTATATCCTTCACCTCCAAGTGGAGATATTAGTGGCATTAAGAGGATTTGTGAATTAAGTATGGGTATTGGGGTCCTTGACATGCTAAGGGAAGGAAACTCATGTGAATTAAGTTTCCTCCCCCAACAAGGTCCCATACCAACAGATTAAACCACCACACTTTACCTCCCAATAATATCCTTGGCCTATGAATGGGGATATTAGTGACATTAGAAAAATTTCAACACTAGGTATTATTCTTAGGGCCTTGGACATGGTTTGTGGATGAATCCCAAGACTTAGGCTATAAAGGAAGCTTCTAAGCATATAGTCTAAGAACAATGACTCAAGCTACCACATATAAGATCTCGAGGGCATCCTTGTCTTCTAAGTAGATATATGGGCATCGTTAGAATAATTTGAGCATTATTTATGAGTTTGAAGGCCCTTAACATGGTCATAGGAGGAAATGTGGTGTTTGGACACTAAAGTAATATTTTTGGAATACATGGATACGAAAAACACCTCAAACCACCACAAAACACCCCTCAAGGTTATCCTTTCCTTTGACTAGGGATATGGATTCCATTAGGGGATTTTTCATACTAGGTACATGATTCTTTGGGACCTGTACATCTTTGAAGGAGGAAACACATGAATTACACCATTAAGGAAGATTATAAGCATCAAGGTTAAAAAATGACACCTTTATCCAACACACATGACCTCTTAAGTATATCCATACCATCTTAGTGGGGATATTGATGATATTAGGACGTTTTTAGAACTAAGTATGGGTCTTGGGGTGTCAGATATGGATAGGGGGAAAATCCATGTCTTAGGCCATAAATGAAGACTATAAGAATCAAGACCCAAGAAAAACATGTGACCTCCAAAGGGGATATTTGGCCTCTAAGTGGAGTTATGTGCAACATTCAAAATTTTCACTGCAACTTATGGGTCAAGAGTTCCTCAACATGGTTGTGGGAGGAAATTTATGATTTAGACCTTCAAGGAATATTTCATACATCTAAGTCCAAGAAAAACACCTCGAACCCACACATATGACCTCCCAAGTGTATCCTTTGGCTCTTAGTGAACATACTAGAATGAATAGGGGTTTTTGAGAAGTAGTTATCTATTTGAAGACTTGGACCAATATTAGGTGTTGAAAATTTCTCATTAGGCCTAAAAAGTAGCTTATGGGGATCAAGAGACATCAATGAGTCCTCAAACCACCACAAATGACCTCTTTGTTGGATATTTATCCTTCGACTTGCAATATGGACACCATTAGAAGGTGTTGAGCACCTAGTATGGTTTATGGGCCATTACACATGGTGAGGGAGGACAATCGAGCCTTAGGACCTAAATTAAGTGTCCAAGCATCCAAATCCAAGAACAACAATTTGAACCACCACACATAACATCTCGAGAGTATCATCTCCCTCTTAGTTAGGATATCAACACTATTACAAGGTTTTTATCTTTAGGTGTGAGTCTTGTTTCCTTTGCCATGGTTGGGGGAGGAAACTTAGGCCTCGGGCCCTAAAGGTAGCTTCTAAAGATAAACATACATGAATGAGGACTTTGACCACCGCATATAACCTTTCTATGGGATAATTGGTATTTAAGACAAGGTATGGTCTATATTATAAGGTTTTTATCACTAGATTTGGGTCATGGTGCCTTGAACATGGTCAAGGGAGGAAACCCTAGCATTAGGCCCTAAATAAATATTTTAGGCATTTGGGGCCAACAATGTCACCTTAAACATGGGTCTTGGGTCTATGGACATGGTTAGGGGAGGAAACATCAACCTTAGGCCCTAAAGGAAGCTTCTATCCATCTAGGGTCAAGAAACATGCCTCACACAACTACAAATGGCCTCCAAAAGGGATCCTTGGCCAATGATTGGGGATGTTAGTGCCAATAGGAGGCTTTGAATAATAGGTATGTGTCAGAGGGCATTGGAAATTATATTGGGAAGAAGGCCATGCCTTAGGTCCAAAATAAATATTTAAGGCATCTAGATCATGAACAATGCCTCGAAGCACCACACATGACCTTTGGATGGTATCCTTGCCCCTTGAGAAACAATGTCAGTGCCCTCACAATTTTTGGGGAATTAGGTATAGCTCTTAAGGCCTTGATATGGTTGAGAGAGGGAACCCAAGCCTTAGGTGAAGTACAAAGATTCTAGAAATATAGGGTCAAACATAGTTCCTCAAACCACCACACACAACCTCTCGACGTCTTAGGCAAATTTTATGTCTCAAGGGTCATGAATGACACCTCAAACCACCATTCATGACCTCTTTGAGGAGATATTTGGCCTTCAAGTTGGGATATGGACATTATTAGGTTATTTTGAGCACTAGGTATGGGTCTTGCATGCTTGGACATGATCAAGAGGGGAAACTCAGGCCTTAGGTCCTAAAGGAAGTTTCTATGAATCTAAGGCTAATAATGACATGTTGAACCACCCAAAAGGACCTTTGCAAGGTGTCCTTGGTCTTTAAATGGGGATAGTCAACATTATGAGTTTTTAAACATTAAGTATGAGTCTCTAGACCCTGGATATGGTCAGAGGAACAAACCCAAGTGTTAGTCTCTAAGGGAATATTATAGGATTTTAGGGCCAAGAAGGATGCCTCAGACAACCAGACATGGCCTCCTATGGGTTTCCTTGAACTATGATTGGGGATGTTGATGCCACTAGGTGGTTTTTAGTAGTAGGTGTGTCTCATAGGGCCCTGGAAATGATATAGAGAATAAGGCCACACCTTAGGTCCTAAAGAAATATTTGAGGCATCCAAAGCCATAAACAATGCCTTGAAGCACCACACTTGACCTCCATAGGGTATCCTTAGCCTCTACAAAAATATGTTAGTGCTCTCACAATGTTTTGAGAATCATGTATGGGTCTCAAGGCATTGATATAGTTGAGGGGGGAACCTAATCCTTAGCCAAAGTATAAATCTTCTAGACCTCCAAGGCAAAAAACGACACCTCAAACCACCACACTCTACCTCTCAAGGTTTTAGGTAGATTCTAGGGCTCAAGGGTCATGAATGACACGTCAAACCACCATAGATGATCTCTCAAGGGGATCTTTGGTCTTTAAGAGGGCATATGGGAATCAGTAGGAGATTTTTAGCACTAGGTATGGGTCTTGTGTCCTTGGACATGATCAAGAGAGGAAATCAAAATTTATAATGTTAATTTTACATTTTTTTTTTAAATTATGAAAGTCATTGTATCCTTGAAATTGTGAATCCATGCATTAGTGCAAGGTATGAGGGTCTTAACATAATCAAATTTATTTTTATTTTTATTTAGATTGTAGATCTTAGTCTGTATGAGTGCAACATATAACTTTTTCTAAAAATGGGTAAGGCAATAAAAAGTTATAGTAGGAATACAAGACATGCATTTTAAGATTTTGATATATGTCAAGACAAAAATAAATTAAAAATAGCAAACACTTTTTTTTTTAATTATATATTTGGAATCTACATAATCAACTATATATGTGTGTGTAGTTTCATATATGATGG
>JASDQU010282713.1:2822-14516 GCA_032191745.1 Picea mariana
AAACCCTAAAACAAAATGGCCCTAGGTGTAGATAACCTAGGCTTGGGATGTCCTCTTCCTCTTGAAGTCAAAAGTTACGGCTAGCTTAAGGGAAGAAGAAAAAGGAGTGTAGCTATGGCTAGGCTCTCTTCTTCTTCTTCAATGGCTAAAAGTTTTTCTATCAAGGGACATGAGACAACGACCTACTTGTGTGTTTGTCCCCTAAGGTTTTGATTCAGAAATATTTATAAATAGATGAAAGAAATTAAACTACAACCATTCAATCAAGAAGTTTTGAAGAAAAATACTTACAAATCATCAAGAAAATAATCATGCAAACCCTAGTTGTAACACCTTCCTTCAAGAAAAACACCATAGAATGCCAAAAATATCTTCCTTCAAAAAGTGTGCCTTCCTCAAATCAGCCAATAACCCAAATGGGGCGCAAATTTCAGACCTCCCCAAGTGGTGAGTGAAAGATGATGATCAAAATGAGAGTAAAAACCCTCAATATATACTATATCAATGACCCAAATTAACTTTTAGGTCATAAAAAGGCCAACAAGGAAAAAATACCAAAATAATATTTTTTTGCATTAAATGTTCATTTTAAAAACCTAATTGAGAAAAAGGTGAGACGTCACCCCTTCTAAGGGATATGTTATCCCCTTTTTAGGGAAAATGTAGCAATAAAGAGCAAAACGTTAGCCCTCTTTGGGCCTCTCCATCATGCCACACGTGCCAACTACCCAGTCAAACTGTCACATGCTCAAGATGATGTCATGATCCCGTAGGTGACGTCCTGGGCCATCCATGGCAAACGTTTCACTGGAAGTGGTTCAATCCCCCTAGGCCAGGCTCTGCCAAAGTGCCTATGATTGAACGTCCTCTTCTTCTCCAGTGAAAATCCTTGATCAACCACCGTCCTGTCTCTGCCCCCTAATGGGGTCTCATCATCTATTTGGTGGGCTCTTCAGCCCCATGGAGGTCTGAACTGATCATCTCCCTATGTGTACCAATCCAAATGGTACATGTCCATCGGGCATCATCCTACACATCAAAAGCTACGCCCTCCATGGGCTCATTAGACACAGGGATCATAGCAATCTCAATCACATTTCATCATCAATATTATCAAACATATGCATAAAACCCCTAATATATCAGTCATTAGCTCAAAGACATTACACAAACCTACAATACAAGATTGGAGCAAAAGAAAAGATGTCCTATTGGTCTAGTATCCACAAGAAAAGGAAAGTTTCTAGGAGGATTTCATCCAAGCCATGTAAGTGAGGTGATGTGGCTAGGGGATGTCCATACATGTGGGTGCAGTGAGAGCCAAGGATGCATAATGTTATCTGTGGGTTCCTTTATATAAGGTGAGTTATACCTATCATGGATGCATTTTTTCCAAGCCTGTTCTTGCATTTATTCTTTTTTAGCTTTATTCTTTTATTTTCTTTTTCTTTTTATTCAAGAGGTAACCAGAGGACACTGCCTTGGCATGGTGACCAGAGCTAACAGTGTTACCCACAAGTACTTTCACAAAGATGAGAAAGTTGGCTCGTGATGAGACCCCCTTTCCCTTGGCCATGAAACCAAAGGTCACTGCCTTGGTGTGGTAACCAGATGGTGGCATTGTCATACTATTAGGTACCCATGAACCTAATAGGCTGGCTCATGATGAGACCCCCTATCCTCTTACTATGTCTTGTTTATTATTTTCTGGGTCCCTCTTGTTTCTTGTTGAGATACCTTTTATTGCTTTCTTGGGGATCCCTGGGCAGAGAATCTCGAGGTTTCATTTTTTTTAGGATTTTTGTCTTTTACCAACTGCTTTTACGTTCTGGGCATTTATCCCCTTCTTCCCACGAGATAAGGTGCAATACTACAAATAGGTCAACCCAATGCCCAGCCAAGGGGAAAGGGGTAGATGAGCAGGAGATAAGATGGAACAGTGGTGCTATGATAGGAGCGGATGATGACTTTTTAGAAATTCCCCCAGTGGAAAACCAAGACCTATGGGAACAGGCTTGCTAGGGCACCCTGCCAATTTCCCCAAGCATTGTCAAGGGGGCTAATGTAAGATTTAAGCATTTGCTAGAGATAAAAGGAATCAGATGCATATATTTAAAGGTTTCAATGATCAAAAGTGACACATACCATGATACCTGGACCAATTATCTCATGCAGCAATAACCTCTTCTGATACAAGACCAAGCCAATGGTGATGGATGGCATTGCTACTGACAAGACAAATCTAATGGAAGAAGAAAAGGATGGTCCCTCCTAGGGCCATGTTCAGGTAAATCCTACTCTCAGTACTCCATGTCTAGGACCTGTGGGCCTCAAGACATGATCTCTTATTTATCCCTAAAAATCGAGGATAACAGGCCTAACATGATACTATAGGAGGTTCATAAATGGATTTTCCAAGACAGGTTGCCCAATCACCTCCCTTAAAAAAAAAGGAGCTAAATTCATTTGGACATCATAATGTGAAGAGAGATTCTAAGAGCTAAAATTCCTTCTAACCAATGCACATGTGTTGAATATTACATACCCAAACAAAGACTTCCTTGTGTGTACATATGTCTACAAGGAAGGGATTGGAGGAGTCCTTATGCAAGAAAGACATGTAATTTGCTACGAATCCAAAAAATTGAATGAGCATGAAATCAATTGTGTGACCCACAATCTAGAATTTGCTGCCATATTACATGCTTTAAAAATGCGGAGGCATTACCTCCTAGGTAGGATATTTGTGCTTATGACAGACCATAGTGGGTTGAGATATATTTTTGATCAACCAAAACTCAATGCTAGACAAGCTAGATGGATGGCTCTCCTTAGTGAGTTTGATTTTGAAATCAAACATATTAAAGGAAAAGAAAATAGGGTGGCTAATGCAGTTAGAAGAAATATGAAAGTGATTCACTTGGAAGCTGTAAGAACCCGTGAAATGAACATCAAGGAGAAAGTCAAGAGTGCACAAGAAACATATGCAGTTTTCAAGACTCTGAAATCATACTTAGGGAAAGATCCCGCAGGGATGAAGTATGAGGGTTATAAATTTTTGAATGATGGCCTATTAACTTACAAAGGTAGGTTGTGTATTCCAAATTGTGAGGACTTGAAGAGGTTCATAATAAATGAACTACACAAAATACCATTTACTAGTCATATTGGTTATCAGAAGTTGATCACAACCACTAGGAAACTATTTTGTTGGCCCGGACTGAAAAAAAGGACATAGTTGATTATTTGGCTAAGTGTCTAGATGGTCAGTAAGTTAAGACAGAGCACCGACATCTAGCAAGGCTATTGCATCCCCTACCAATCCCATAATGGAAATGGGAAACCATCTCCATGGATTACATCACAGGGTTACCAAAATCAACCAAACATAATGATGCCATCATGGTAGTTGTGGAAAAATTGAGCAAGGATTCTCACTTCATTCCCGTCAAGTCAACTTGCAAGGCAATAGATATTGCCAGTATTTTCATGAAATAAATATTTAGACTGCATGGCATGCCTAAGGAAATCATATCTGACAAAGATAAAAAATTTACTTCAAACTTTTGGAAGTCTTTGTTTGTTGGTTTTGAAACTAAACTGCTATTTAGTACAACCTACCACCCTCAAAATGATGGAAATATGGAGAGGGTAAACCAAGTGTTAGAAGACATGTTAAGGATGCATGTAATGTATTAGCCTAAGAAGTGGGAAGACTACCTACCACTGGTATAATTTTCCTACAACAATGGCTATCAAGAGTCATTGAAGATGAGCCCTTTTGAGGCCCTCTATGGTAGACAATGAAAGATTCCAATCAGTTGGGATAACCCAGTTGAAAAAATTACAATTGGGCTAGATATGATAAAATAAATAGAACAACAAGTAGTTCAGATAAAACAAAATCTGAAAATGGCTCAGGATAGATAGAAAAATGACTACTAGAGAAATCAAAGCAAGGGATCATGTGTATCTCAAAGTGAAACCCAAGAAAATCTCCTTGAGAATGGGAGCTTTTGCCAAGATGGCACCTCAATATTGTGGACCCTTTGAAATTTTGGATAGAGTGGGACCGATAGCATATAGACTAGCACTTCCTCCCATAGTGAAGGAACATAATGTTTTACATGTTTTGTTACTGAAGAAATACGTACATGATTCTAATCATATAATTGATTAGTTTGTGATTCAGGTGGAACTAGAGGGAGAATTCCTTCAAGAACCACAATGCATAATAGACAGGAAGGAAATCCCACTCAGGAACAGAACCATTGCATAGGTCAAGGTGTAGCGGAAACATTTTGGTCCAGATGAGGCTACATGGGAAATGGAGGATGACATGAAACAAACATACCCATTTTTGTTTACTTCTGTACATACAGAGCAAATTGATAGGTAGAACATCGAGTACGATGTTCCTTTAAGGCGTATAATATTCTAATACCCTTGTTTCCAGCAGTTTGTAAATATAACTAGAACTTGCCAAAAGACTGTGGTAGACTAAATATTTGTGAATGTTGGATTTGATTAACCTTTTGTTATAAAAGGTAATGTAAGTATTTATGTTATTAATTAAAATGGATAGTGTTGCATAGTTGTTGAAAGGGGGGTTTTCCAGGATAGATCATGTTTCTATGAGAGAGGTGGTGAGGGGAACCATAAATGATTGAGATGACCTCGACCAAACTAGTACCTTACTGGATTTAATTACTCAGGCCCAGAACGGTCCTTTGAATCATAAATGAATTACTAGTCATACTAGTAGTTGGAAAATCCCTCCTCAAGAGTTAATGAGAATATGGGGTAGAGTACCCATCTACAAGGCTTCCAAACCTGACCATGAGATGGGGATTCATACCCTTGCAATCGTGTTGAGGAATGAAAGAAATGAAGTTATTCCAAGAGAAGAGTGGAGAGACTAATATCCAGAAGAGGGAAGAGTGTTTGCAGCTCTCTGGTTCAAAGGAGAACTAAGAAACAAACTCATTTTGGGTGCAAGAAGTTGCTGGCATCATTTTCTGTCCAAGATGATAAACAATGTTGATGAGTGACTGTGGAAGTACTCATTGCAAACCCCCTTGCTTGGTACAAAGAAAATTGTTTTCTAAGTTCCTAAGGGAGCAGGGGAGTAACCTCTGTCCCTGAATGTCATTGTGCAAGAAGAAAGAGTCTTTCTCAAAGCATCCTGGTCTAGCTAGGGGGTGGCCAATGGTAAATCTATTCATGAGTGGTTGTGCCTAAGGTTAGGTGGAAATATGGACCCCTTTCAGCAATCGATTCACGATTTCTGGTTTTTAATAAGTATTTTCATACTCTGTGTATTGGAATTTGAAATGATGATTGAATATACATGTTTATGACTAAAACATGTATTGAATGATAAGGGTAGAAATGTTTATCGTTTCTCTGTGAACCCATTCTTTTGTATGGTATTTTGTTTTCCTTAGCTTAACAACTAGCGAGTTATGGGATGTGGGTATGGAAGAAAGTCGGGGTAGGGTTAACTGGAATACTTAAGTCATGCCGACCTCTTGAATTTACCTTCGTGGGAATTCTAAGTTTGAACTCTGTGGAAGGAGGGCGCCTCCTTCATACCCTTCACCTGTATGACCGAAGGATCATGCCCATGGTCTTAACCAATTCATGACTAAGATTTAAGTGTGTAACCCATGAGAATTATTGGAGGACCCATATGACCAAGGTCTGGGAACCCTACACTAGGCCCGAAAGGAGGTAATCCTTCTAGCTTCGGGACTCTGGGAGTTCGGAGCTCCGGGGTATTATGACCTTAGCATTTTCAAATCGATCCAAGGAAACTTGTTTCTATGGTTACCCACAAGATCGAGTGACATGTGGAGGTGTCCCTAACCATGACAGATGGACTTGTCCCACTGTTAAACCCTGACCCACTAACCACTCACGAAGTATCGCGAGCTGCAGATACAAGTGTATTCGCGAGTCCCCCTCATCGTTGGATCTAGGCTGAGGCTATTCTGATGTTGAATAATTCGGGAGAATAGAGGTTTCATAGCACCAAATTCCATGAATTTTAGAGTTGTGAATTAATTATGAGTCATATATCTATTGAGTCCATTGAGAACCCCTCTTAACTATTCGATCAACCAGTGGAGGGACTTGCGTACAACACTTCGATGAAGTCCTAGTTCATGAGAATGAAGTTTCTATAATGCCAAAAACATTGAAGTCTAGAGATGTGAATTAACATGAACTGTAGATCTAGGGACACTTCGAGATCCTTTCTGGTCGTTGGATCCATGTTGCGGTCAGTCTGGTGTTGACCATTCCGGGAGAAAGGGGATAGTAAGCGAGCGAAAACCTCCAAATGTCAAACTCATGAAGTCAT
This sequence comes from Picea mariana, assembly GCA_032191745.1. Lineage (NCBI taxonomy): Eukaryota > Viridiplantae > Streptophyta > Pinopsida > Pinales > Pinaceae > Picea > Picea mariana. The sequence goes on from JASDQU010282713.1 coordinate 9,187, forward strand.
GTGAGTCATATATATAAGGATGTTGCGAGGCCATACCCAACCATTATATCTATATTGTGGGCAACCTGATACTGACCACAATGGGAGAAAGGAGGAGGTCACACAACGTATCCCCTGAACGCCGAAGTTACGAAGTAACGGGGGTTGTAGATAAATGGATCTACATGGACACTTCTCTGCCATTAGATCTAAGGGCATCAGAAGGCTACCAGTCTGGAGTGATGTGGCATGCTAACATCACCCAGGGTGACATGGACCCACATTTTGCATGCCACATGTCACCTAGATTCGTACATTTCGCAGACCCTATGTGATCATGAAAATGTCATATGTGTCACCCACTAAAGGGGTCACATGTCACCTTTTCCTTATCGTATTTCACCCCTTGGAACATATTCACCTGGATTATTGGTGGGTGGAGTACTCGGGACCCACCTGTCCTTGCCTTTGCGTTTAATACACCACCACTTGTGAGGGTGGACCCTTCGGGAGTTCGGGACTTCAGAACTCTAGAGGTTTGGAGGGTAGTGTCATAGATAAGACAAATGGACTGAAGGTCAGAGCCACGTGGTGAGATTTCGGTCTCCTTCAGGAGTTTGGGATTTCGGGATTTTGGAGGTTAGGCACGTAGAAAGAAAAAGGGGCATTCAGTGTTGAAGTGCCAAACTCCCCTTTAGATTATGTGTTAAATGGGGAGAAAGTCCCACCATTGGATTGGACGATGGATGGAATTCCATCATGGATGTAGGAATGCTAGGGAATCCCTGAGACTTCGGGGAACTTGGGATGGTATGAATAAGACAGAATTACATGGGCATCATGTGGTCCTTGACTATTTATGCCAGAAGAGATTCAAGAGGCCATAAATTGCAATCTAGAGCCGAGATTTGAGCCCAGTAGTAGTCGTTAGAAAGATATGGTTGAGAAGAAGAGGATGGAGACCTCAAAAAGAGAATTCAAGATGATTAAAGTAAGCAAAATTTTGATGCCCCATCCCTAGAAAGGGTACTTAGGGGTCGGTTGTGTTACAGATGTTATATCCAAGAATTCAACCACTATACTAATTAGGTGTAAAGTGATGGAATGAATTTAAAATCATAATCAAGGAAGACATATGTTAGAATGAGAAACAACAATGGTGGCAATACCTACAACAAAATTCCAACTAGATGGTGGATGTTATATCCAAGAATTCAACCACTATATTAATTAGGTGTAAAGTGATGGATGAAAAAGTATAGTACATCACCAAGTTCATTTCTAGGTGATCATGCCAATTTAGTAGAATCTTAACATGTCTAACATCCCACTCTTGCATGCACTGAGAAAAATTATTCTTTAAGGACACTTGCATGCAAGTGATCCAGGCCATTATACTATTAGTTGTTTTGATTATGATCATGAGATATTGTGGATTTGATGATATGTTATTTTTTTGTATTTACATCGACAAGTGCTATTGACTAGGTTTACCTGAGTGTGTAGGACTTTGGATGTTAGAGGATGTCGAGGCATCGATGAAACACCTTGGACTCTAGATCGAGTCAGGGAGTGGACTATTAGGGTTTGAATGTTGTTGATATGACATATGTACATATGATTAGATATTATGATTTTGATTGTTATCACTGACATATTTCATTGATGGATGCAAGTTGTTGATAACTTGCTGAATAGACTCACATTTGGAGTAAAGGGGCCACACACGACAACCAGAGACATTGAGGGAGAGGTGTGGAAACATCCCTTCCATAGCCTACTAGCATTCCCGCCATGTCTCGAACTGTACGTTAATGATTACCTAGTTCGAGAAGACCCAAGATGCCATGAGGGCAGACTATGACAGTCACTCATAATGATTCTAAGGGGCATGCAATAAGGAAACTTCCTTATTATTTAGAGGCCCTTAGTCTCCCACAAGATCACTTGACGGAGTATTGACTCCAGGGGTTTGACGTCTACCAAATTCAGTCAAGAGGTGAGTGGCACCCTTGGAGCACGTAGTGCATCTTGAAGGGGACATTGCAAAAATAAAATGGAAAGAGGCAAGTGGCATGCTTTGAGCACGTAGTGCGTCTTAAAGGGAACAGATTTTAACTATGGTAAGTTAATAAACCTAGTGCCTAGAAAACTATGCCTTCTTAGGACCTGGTCAGCCTTAAAATGAATGATGTGATGAGTAAAGTTTAATAAAAAAAATTCCCTTGAGAAATGTCGCCAAGCCTAGTGAATTTAAAACACAGGTCTAAGTAGAACCTCTAAACAAAAAAAATCTAATTAGACATATAACAAGAAGTGGGTAAAGAAAATTTAATCTTTATTAATTAAAGTAAAATATTTAATGAAGGTTTAATTATTAAAAGGGGGTAAATGGTTGTTTGTCTAAACTTGCTAATTATGAACTTAGTTAAAAGGAGGGAAACTTAAAGAAAAAGGGAAACTTAAATAAAAGGGGGAAAATTAAAGAAAAAGAGAAACTTAAAGAAAAGGAGAAACTTAATGAAAAAGGGGAATGTCTAACTTAGTAAGAAATCTAGCCTTTGGAACTTTCTATTTATGAACTCAACTAGGATTAAGTAAGGCGTAAGTAATTTAAGAATTGGAAGGGAATAATGGGACACTGAGGAGCATTTTTAGGAATGATTTTAGATGGGTGAGGGAAATAGACAAATTTAATTAAATAATAAATTGATTTTCTGGTGCAACTAGGGGATCAGGTGACATGTGTACGGGGGAGGTTTTTCCTAATTAAATAAATGAAAAAGGAATCTAATGAGGGTTTGGGAAACTAATCACTTGAAAAATCTATAAAAAGGATGGCAGAGGAGGAGTAGGGATCACGTCTGGTTTGCGTAAAGTTACACTGCCGGAATTTTATCTTGACTGAATTTCTCTTGTGGGAGTTGGGATACCCAGCTCAAGTAACGAGTGGTAGATCGACTTTGCGAGGTGAGCTAAGAGTTATCATTCTATGGTATTGTGTGTGTGGCCCCTTTGCGGCTCATGGGGCTCATGGGGAAGAAGAGCACCCCTAGCATTGGTTGGGAGGTACCGGTGAGGTCTCATCGGTTGGTAAGCAAGAGTTAGACAGAGTGTGCGTGGGACAACAACTACAGAGCATTTTCATTTGGCTATGGTACACATGTGTATAATTTTTATTGAATAGTAGTTAATGTCATGTATATGAATTTTTGTAACATCGAAGCATGCATGCGTAGATGAGTTAAAAGACAAATATTTGTTTATTTTCTGCATATGAATAGTTATTCGAGCAATAGCACACATGTGTGATTTTGTTGAAAGGTAGTTAAATTTCTATTTTTGTGCCTTCTTGGTATGCCAATATTTAGAAGAAATTGGATAATTTGGCTACTTGTGTTGATTGAATTCTGGTTAATTAGATGTAGTATTTTAATCGATCTGGAATGTTCCTGAATGACGCTCAATTTTCTCTAAATTTTGTGATTTCCTTGTTAAAACTTAGTTGTGATACTAGTATAATCTGTTGAAGTTTCTAGTATAACCAATTCTTTATCTGTTCCCTTGGTGTTGATTTAGCTTAGAGAGCATTTTCTTGTAGTAGTCCACTCATGGACACATACTAAATCCTCCCTTGGCACCTATTGTGGGCATTGTTGAGTCGCTTGAGGACTGAGGCTCGTCCATAGATGCTCTTAGTTGACTTAGGTGTTGGTGGCAGCATGTGAATGGATTATAAGAGAGGTCGATGATCAAACCCAAACCCTGGGGATTTACCTTGACTCTGTACGCTAGTATTACAAATTCCCTTTGCTTGGTGTGATGAGCCTGTTTGTCGTTATTTGATTTTTTTTTTACCACGTAGCAAATGTAGGAGTTTTGTGTGCATCCATTCTTGTCCTAGCTTGTCTTCCTTCTTGAGAGTAGAGAGAGCATTAGTACCACCGACCATTGCATAGTAAACTTCATTTTGAGAGTCAGAGCCCTGATGGGCGTACTTTTCGGTCCCCTCTTCCTCTATCTCGGTTACAGATTATTATGCCAAGCCATGATCATGCTACCAGTCATATACAGATGTGGATCCCATGGTTGAACATCCACCCGATTACTTACGCAGATTAAAAAGAAGCAAGGGAGTTAGAGATTGATTTCAAATTCGTATCCCGCCCACGACCGGAGCCAATGGATATTTATGTTGGAAAATTTCTAACAGATAGTGTACACTTGTCATTGATGGCAAGTACAACAGTGAAGATGGCAGGATAAGAAGGAAAAAATCCCTTGGAAATTCGGACGTGAAAGCTCAAGAGGAACAACGTTGAGGAAAATGCACGCAGCAAGGCTCAAGATATAGGAGTTTGCAGAGGAGAAGGAAGATAGAGATCCACGACCATTGGATTCCATTCAAATTTCTCGAAAGGCTGATAGCTGTCAGATCTACAGAAGCTGTGAGGGAGATAAGCCATCGAGAGATCGAAGTTCTCAAGGTCGTGAGAAGCGGGACATTGAAAGTCTTGAAATCCCGACATAATCGAGACCATCCATTTGGAAGGACACGCGGTAGTGATCGGGCGCCACCGGGAGAAGCTCGATAGGAGGCTTCATCGGAGAATCAGGAATCGGAGTTTCACAAGTCCCGTGAAAAATTACAACAGAAAACTTGAAATCGCGATGAAAGAAATCCCGACTGAACCTGAACCGTCAGATCAACATGTGATCTAGACAGTCGATCCAACTCACGACAACAAACCACGTCAGCTAGCGACACGTGGCACAATGAGGTAATGACAGATGTCAAGCAGATTCAACACTTCAGGCACATGTAAGTCATGAGTCAGAGTGACACGTGGTAGTATTTAACACGTGTCAAACCACGTGTGACATCAGTAGAGTATCGGGGGCTCGGACTTTGAAACAACAAAGTCACTTGACATCAGGAATGTCGATTTTTCGATGAGCAATTTCATGATTTAATCATAGCCACTGAATAAATATAGCATCTATACCATTGATTCAAGTCTATATCGGAGTTTCACGGATCGCAAATTCATGAGGCAAAGAACACAATGCAACAAGAATCCTGATTTCGCGATATGCGAAATCGCGATTGAATATGGACCGTCCAGTCAATATCAGACCTAGACCTTTGATCAAACTCCACATCGGAGTTTCATGAATTGCAATATCAAGGAGACAAGAACATAGTGCAACAGAAATGCCGAAATCGTGATATGCGATATGGCGATTCAATCACAGCCATTGAAACAAGTTCATATCTGGACCGTTGGTTCAACTCTGTGTTGGAGTTTCGCGAATCACAATATGGAGAGACAAAAGAAACAAAGATAAAT
>JASDQU010282715.1:0-14610 GCA_032191745.1 Picea mariana
AATGTAACCTCAACAGTCTGACTGTACACTGCCAGCTGTCCTGGCCAGCTGTACTTTCTATTCTTGTTTTGCTTGAGCCTATTTAGCTCAGCTATTTCCCTTTGCATAGTACTTCTTCAGACTTATTACTTTAGAACTTCTTCATGTACTCGTTTTGTACTCTTCTTCATATATTCTAATATACTATTTTATGTTCTATTCTTTCTCTTTGCATTTCTTGCTTCACAATTTATCAGGTTGATCATGGCTTTGTCTGCTACCCTAGTGATGATTGCCATGGATTTCTTATTATTGTGGGAGAGCAGTGCAAAAAAAACGAATGAGAGGATGTGGGGGGTAGGAGCCTGCAAACATTATATTTTGCGTATTCTACCAGTCTGACACAGGCGAGTATTCTCTAAAAACAGGTTGATCATGGCGATGACAAATTGCAATAAGAAAGATCCTCCATATTCACGACATAATATCAGGCATCATTTCTGCTGCCACTCTAATTCGCCTAAAATTAGCAACGAATGAAGCATTTCCTTCCTATAAATACTCTTGCCGTGGATGAACCGAAACCATGATCTATTGTTTCAAAATGAAGGCATTTATTTTATTCGCTTCAGAGGAATGGCGACCACTCCGAAGAATATCTGGGTGATTGCATTCATATTGTTCATAATTTCAACGATGTGCCTTGCAGGTAACGAATATTTTGATGACGATGAGAAGAGAAATTTGATGAAGAGCGGAGGAGGAGGAGCATCCCCATTGAAGGGAATCATAGATGAGATTAAGAGAGTAATAAAACGTCACCTAGTTCTTGTTTTTTTTAACCACTACCTTATGCTTCTAAGAGATATTAAAAAACACTAATGGGAGTAAAAAAGAGCAGTGCACATCATGATTAACGGAATGAGAGAGCCAACACTTGTACTTAATTATGGCATGGAAGGATTCTCTCAAACTTGAATGAAAAGCAAGCAGGAGATGCACTAGAAGGCAATGAGACGCACCCATTGACAGAGGAAGAAGGATTAGCGTTATTGGAGGCTCCTCTCCTTCTTTCCATCTCGTCAAACTTTCTCTCTTTCTCTATCTAGCCAAGCCAAACAGATTGAAGTGGTTTGATAAGTCATGGTCACCGAACTTTGAAGGTAAGTCATCGTCACAGAACTTTGAAGTCACCGAACTTTGAAGGGAATGATATGCAGCATCAAAATTTTCATGAGGAACTATCTTATGTTGATTTTAGCTCAACAAATGTTTCCACTAATTTGCAATCCTGTTTGAAACATATTCGGTGTAGGTGTCTTAGGAAAACTTGCAGATCTTCCGTTGTTCCTTGCAGAAGGACACCGGGTTTCCGGTTGGTGGAGACCTGCTGCACCTGCTGCCTAGGGTTTCCCGGTTGATGGAGACCTGCTGCCTAGGGTTTCTCAGTTGGTGGAGACCTACTGCCTATGCCTGAAGATTTCTGGTACTCTCATCTGCACCCAAAAGGCTTGAGCATTCACAAATATTAAGCAAGCCCTTTTCGAAGCTCCCATTTTGATTCTAGTAATAATCCTTATTTTCTCATATTTATTTCAAGGTCTTCATTTATTTACTTTTCTTTGCTACGCAGGTGGGGTGGGCAGGCATTGAGGCAGTGAGCCTTGAATGCACTTGTAAAATGTAATAAGTGTATAAATCGGTGACTAGAACCTCTAGCAGCTTCAGACCTCGACTACAGAGGCAGCTTCAGACTGTAGTGTATGTCTAGCTCCCAACTCGGTAAGGTTTGATTGCAGCATAGCATTGTGGACTCGATTGCACCACTCTAGAATCTGAGAATACCTGCAAAGCATTGATGTTTGTTAGACTATACAGAGAAATCAATATATGAATTACGAAGAGTGTCGGGATAATAAATATGATGATTAAGTGGATGTTAAATATGATGAATACGTGGATGTTTTAAATTTTTTGAAATTTTATATTTAAAAATTATTTTTTTGGTTCTGATAAAGAGAAAAAATAATTTCATCTACGCCATGGGAAATTAAGTCCCATCCAACCATATGAACCAATGAAAAATTCTATGAAAGAAAATGGAAAAATTTTAAAATGATTTTAATTGTTTATATAAATAATATTTGATCGAGTAACTAAAAAACTTTGGATTTGGATATATCATTGGGAAAACTTGAATTAATATAGAGTCAACGGGTTTTGACCGCCAAGGCAAAAGCTCTAGTCCCTGTCGAGGCAGGGACTAATAAGGGGAAGTAGTTTGGCTGAGGAGAATGTGTATAGATTTACAAATAAAACAAACTGAGCCTACAATTCTATATTATGAAAACCATGGTGTTCTTAGATCAACAAATTATCCAATTTTTCTTGACATATAAATAGGTGGATGTAGAAATACATTGCCACTACACATGAGTGGAGTACACTACACGTGGAGTACACTACACATGAGTGGAGTACAGTGCATACGTCCTCACCAAGCCAAGCCAAACACAAGTGCCCAATATCTAGCCACTTGGTCCAAACAAGTTTATAAAGTTTAAAAATAAGCTTGGTGTGTTTTTCACAATGACCCTTAAAAGAGAGTATTGGTGTATTTATTTATGTAATGTTCATTATATATCGAATAAATAATCCTATACACTCTAGGTGTTTTGTCTCTTATGAAATTGAGAATATTCCATCTTCATTGTTTTATTAGGGATTTCACTCTTTAGGAACTAGTCTAATATTATGTTTTATTAGGGATCTCACCTTTCAAAATCTAGTCTAGTATGATGTGACCTCCCTAGGTCTCTTGTTGGCGATAATAGCCATAAAATATTGTAACTAAAGAAGAGCAGTCGATTCCTTTCACTACTGGCATTCTCCTTATTATACATGTTTTTTTGTCCACTTTGATAACTGAACCAATAGATGCATGAATGGAATATTCCGCTATGCCTTACGCGGGAATAACCAATGGATTCGATGGGGATGATCGCAGCTCCTTCCTATGGTGTAACCGTTTCTAAGTCTTATGTTTCCTCCTGGCCTGGTTGAGCCAGTTTCCCCTTTCTATACACTATCTCTTTCCAGTATTCTCCTCCATTTTGAAAGTAGATATGCTTTACGAAGTTCTTCACAATTTCCATATCCTAAGATATGGAGTAACTTCCAAACATTTTATTTTTTTTTCTACGAGAAAAATACTCTTTTATATTCAAAAGGATATAAAAAATTTACAAAGACCGTTCACACGGCAGGCTGCTCAACCTAGGAAGAATGCAGAAAAACTTGGTTCATTTCGGACTGTCAAGACTTTCCACTCAAAATTCTGCATGATGATCCTCTCCCAGTCAAAGATTTTCAAATTCAGACTGTAAAAGACTAATCAAAGCTTTATTCTGTTTGTTGGTCCTTCAATGCCATTTTCCCAAATTGTATAGCAGATTTGAGAGGGAATCCGCCTCGCTGTTTTCTTCTCAGAAAATGTGTTGGAAAGAGAGTTTTTTAAACAGCAGGGTTGCTTCCTTGGTTCTCTCTTTCCAGCATCCAAAGACTGCTACCTGGAAATTAGCAAGGCCTTTTAACCAGTCAATAGCAAGTTTTGAGTCTCCGAGCAGTAACAACTCTTCGGTGTAACGTCTTGCCAGGACAAGAGATGCCCAAGCACCTAAAAGTTCAGCCTTCGTGTTTGTTCCTTGTCCACAGTTCAAGATCCATCGAATGCTGGTGTGAGGGTTTAGAACAATTTCCCCCCCAGCTCCACAAAGATCCCCTCCTTGTTGCGAGGCTCCATCGAACTAGGCCACTGTCCTGTCAGTGGGAATAACAAAAGAGTGTCGAATGGAGGGCGGCGCCTTTACAATCAAACTAGCGCTAGAGGCTTCGGCAAGAAAGTGGTTTGTTATTCTAAAAAAGGACGGAGACCTGTCTTGAAAAATTGCTTCGTTCCTAGCCTTCCAAACCTGCCAGCAGAGGTGAACGGGAAGCAATTTATGTGTGCTATTATCCTTAAACCAGGTACGAAAACAATCTTGAATGTTGGAACCTGTCCAAGGAGAGTTGATCTTCAGCGCAGAAGCTAGGTTTGACCAGATCGCTTGAATGAAGGAACAGTGAAGGAATACATGGAGCGTGGATTCACTGGCAGATTTGCAGAGAATACAACGGTTCAGGCCCTCCCAGCCACGAGCTTGCAGCTTTTCCCACATTAATAATTTGTTTTCGATCAGGAGCCAAGCAAAAAGTTTGAGTTTCATAGGGCAGTCCTCCTTCCAAATTCTGTGTCTCCATTTGGCTTTTAGTGGTTTCCAGCGAGTTGTTGCCAATGCTAGATAGACATTTTTTGCATTGAGCTGGCCCGAGCCATCTCCTCCTGTCCATATAATGGAATCCGATTTCTCTTGTAGTCTCAGGCCCGATTCTATTATAATCTTGATGTAGTCGTTCCATTCAGATAAATGCTCAGGATCAAGTAGAAGATCCGATCCACTGTGCCAAGAGTTACCCAACGATCCCTCTGAGTTTTGATGGTAGAATTGATTCAAGAAAATGAGACCTTTGGCTTGTAAGTGTGTAGGAGAGAAGGAGAGAGTAGGAATTTTCTCCCCAATCCCAAGAAGTTGTCTCTGCCCACTTCTATTAAGCAACCATTACCCGGATTCCATGAGATCCACTGTAATAGAATCAGAATGGTTGATAAGATATTTTTCCAGGTTCAAGAGCCTTTTTAAGGGTTGTCAGAGGCGAATCTGATCCATAGGTGAACCGGGATATGACGGAGATATTTTGCAGTGATAACTCTATTCCATAGGCCCGGTTTCGTTAAAATTCTCCACATAGTGTTTTTTCATGAGTGCTTTGTAAAAAAGAGGCAGATTTTTGAGGCCCCAACCTCCCATCATCTTGGGTTTTGATAAAACCTCCCATTTGTTGAGATGAAAGCCCTTGTTCTTTTTACTGCCTGTCCAAAGGAAGGAGAAGATGAGTTGACAGAGAGTGGTCAAAATAGAGGCTAGAATATGGGCTAAAGACATCCAAAAGACCGAGATGCTTTCCAGAACAGCCTTTATCAATACATATCTTCCTCCCATAGACAGGAATCTGTTATGCCAGTTTAGAATTTTGCCTTCAATTTTTTTAATTAGCCAGTTCCAGTCATGTTTTGTGTAGCAGTCAGATTTTAAGAAGTGGCCTAAATATGAAAAACCCTTTGATAGCTCCAATGATGAAATACCAAACATCTCTTTTAAATCGGAAAGCAGAGGTTCATGGACATTTGAAACGAGGAATACCGATTTGTGGATATTGATTTCTAAACCTGAAACATCACAAAAGGAAATTAGTAAAGAATGAATGGTGTTCCATTCAGCCATATTTGCATTCGACATGATCAGCACATCGTCAACGAAAAGGATATGCAGTATATAAGTCAGACCAACGATTTTTATCCCTTTCAAATTCCCTTCTGCTTGTTTGTTCTTGAGAAGAATACTTAGTCCTTCCAAGATGAAAATGAAGAGTAGTGGTGAGAATGGGCATCCCTGATGGAGCCCTCTCCCGCAGTGAAAAGTCTTAGTTGCTTCCCCATTGATCAGAACAACCATGGTGGCCGAGGAGATACAACCCATAATCCAGTTCGTTGTAATGATGCCTAAGCCGCTCTGTATGAGGATGAGGTGCAGAAAGTTCTAGTTGATGCAATCGAAAGCCTTTTTGAGGTCCAGCTTAAGAAGAATGGCCATTTGCTTCTTTTTCTTTATGGTGTGAATGCATTCTTGAGAAACTCCAATGACATCAAGAATCTGTCTTCCTTTTAGTAAGACAAGTTGTTCTTCTGAAAGAATCCTTGAGAGAAAGGGCCGAATTCTTTTGGCAATGAGTTTTGTTATTAATTTGTAACAGAGATTACAGAGAGAAATAGGACGGAAATCAATAAACTGTCTGGGGAGATTTGATTTTGGAATCAGTACTAAGAAAGTGTTGTTTAGCTGGGAATTTACTTTCCCTCTGCTTCTCGCATCCTCGACAACTTCCAGAAGGTCCTGTCCCATAAGATCGAAGAAGTGAAGGAAAAGTTCGACCGACCAGCCGTCGGGATTAGGGATTTTCTCCTTCTTAAAACCTTTTAAAACTTCTAGCAGTTTCTCCTTTGTACAGGGGGATTCTAAAATCAAGGCTTCCTCAGCTGTGACCAATTTTGGGAACAATCCTGCTAAATCTGTCTAGGCAACTAGAGAAGGATCTGGTATTGCCTTGTAAAAATCTTTATAATGGATGTAGGCCGTTATTTTGAGGTCTTCCTATGAGTGGTGTAAAATTTCATTTTCATCCTCAATATCCTAGAGATACTTTTTTGATCGCTGAGTGCTAGCTATTCAATGAAAGAAACTTGTGTTTTTGTCACCTCCAGCCAGCCAGAGAAGATGGCTCTTCAATCGCCATCTTTCCTCGTCATCTCTAAGGAGTTTTTTTCGGGCTTCTTCCAGGTAGAAAATTCTATAATCCAGAGCCATACGACTGGTATTCTGTAGCTTTTGTTTTTGATAAAGTTCCAGCTCCAGTTCTATACTAAGTATCTCGGCTTGTTCTCTTTTCTTTTTATTCCTTAACCATAGTATCGTCTGATTTTTTAGTGTTGATAGCTTTCTGATCAGGTTCCCTTGTGCATCTTCAGGTATCAAGAGGGTACTGTCCAACCAAACCGCCTTTACCATATAATTGAAAGAGGACTCCCTCAACCAAAGATGATTAAACTTGAAAGGCTTTCTGGTACCAAAACGTCCTTCACCCATCTGTAAATAGATTGGTACGTGGTCTGACAGGAAGGGTAATTTTACCCAAGCGCGGCTGCATATGGAGGGCAGAAGAAGTTCCTCGGCGATAAGTACTCGGTCGAGTCCTTTTGCAATACTTGCAGATCCCTAACGTCTGTTCCTCCAGGTAGGCAGAATTTCAGCTGGCTTCATATCCCTGACGTCCATTCCCCCATCTTTATCTAATAGAAACTCGGTATCGGTTCCCATTTCAGCCACAGATATATCTCAAGATTCAATCACCCTTGCTGGATACATAGGTCTGTCCCATTCTACATCCCAACTAGAAAACCTGCTCCAGGAAGATCATCCTACAACCACTCTCCCTTTTGATTCGATACCCTTACAGAGTTATAATGGGTAAGCATTAGTCCATCCTTCCTCACTTCCAGCTGACCAACCATCTTCTTCCTTTGTACACCCTTCACTAGTCCTAGATCCCACCTGGTCAAAAGGTATAGGGCTTGAACTTTCGCCACTAAAAACCTGCAGTGCACGAAAGAAGACTCTCACTAGTTTGTCGTCTAATACACCAGACTGTACTACATCGGTTCCAACTTACGGGGTGCTTAGAGATTTAAAATCCCTTGCCAGAGGGAAATCATGATCCTGTTATCCTTCAATATCTGAGGGGTTGGAGGACCCATGAAACAAGCCTCCATGCGAAGACTTCTCGAGCAGATTCATCCATCAATCATCTTCTTACAAGAAACTTTGGCGGACGCAGCAGTGGCAAGGGATTTTCTGCATCAGTTTCGTCCGAGCTGGATATCCTGCGGAGCAAGCTCAGTGGGGAACTCGGGGGGCCTACTGGCCTCTTGGGACCCAATTTTATTTGACCTTTCCTCTATTCTCAACCCAGGGGGTATATTACTTTTCGGTTTTTGCTTTGAACTCAACAGACCTATCAACCTGCTCAACGTATATGGCCCCTGTTCTGACCGAAAAGCTTTCTGGCAACGACTTGATGACATTGGCTTATTGGCGGCCAAGAACCTAATACTTGCAGGAGATCTCAATTTAATCACCAGTCCAAAAGAATTGTGGGGAGCAAAGGCGTTTTCCGATCCGTTATCTAGCTCCAAACATTTTATTTACAACTTTACTTATTAGTAATACAAATATTATGATTGACACATTTTTAGAATCAATTTATATTAGGGGAATTTTAAGGTTAAAAATGAGCTTCATAATAAAAAAAATGTATTATCAAAATCAACTTTAAAAGAATCTATAGGATTTAATATGATAATGTCAACAATAAAGGTAAATATTTTTGGAGGGAAAGGAAAAAAACTGTTTTTTTAATCATGTTTTCCATTTATCTCCTATGTCCTATCTCCTTATAAGCTTACTCAAATTTCAAGTAGGCACTTGTCAAATGTAGAATTAAATTCTTCATCCATCAAATATCCTCATTCTACATACTTTTGATAAATCCATTATAAAATAAACTAAAAATACATTAAAATATATATATATATATATATATATATATATATATATATATATATATTAAAAATAACTTCAAAATAAAATTAAAAAAAAATGGTTTTCTTTATTTTCTTATAAAAATCTATAACCCTTATTTTATAATTTTGAATATTATTTTATTATTTATTTTAAAAAACTCATTTTAAATCTCAAATTTCCTTATTAATTCAATATTTCATCTCAATTTTAAAACTCATACTTTATTTATTGAAAACATATTCTACTCATTTTTTCTTATCAAGGTTTGGTTCCATCTCGAGGGATTCAAAATTTATTAAAAACATAACAACTGAAGTGACTATTGTTTCTTATATATCATATTCTGCATTGTATTTCTATCTATATTTTCTATATATATGAATTTGATAATGCTAGAACCCAAGTCACCTGTATACTCCATTATTTAATTTGTTATATTTTTGGAACTCTCGAATCTAATGAGAACATTAGCATTATCGGTCTCTGTGTTAGCATTAACATAACAACTGAAGTGACTATTGTTTCTTATATATCATATTCTGCATTGTATTTCTATCTATATTTTCTATATATATGAATTTGATAATGCTAGAACCCAAGTCACCTGTATACTCCATTATTTAATTTGTTATATTTTTGGAACTCTCGAATCTAATGAGAACATTAGCATTATCGGTCTCTGTGTTAGCATTAGCATTATCGGTCTCTATGAGAACATTAGCATTATCCCTACGTCATTGTCAAATGGTGTTATTTCCAATGTGCATGTATCCACATTTATGATAAGGAAGCAACTCCCTGAAAAGATAAAAAATTTCCTCCACTATGAAAGGTGAGGATGCATATATATGTTTTCGATTGTGAAGAAGTTTGCTTTATTTTTCCCATATTGTATTATTTGGAAAATTTTCAAAAAATGGTATTATTTGGAAAAAATTTAAAAATTATATATTTTATTTTTTATGAATTTGAATTTTTTATTTTTTTAAGAGGAAATATATGTTTTTAACCATTAAATTTATCCAATTTATCAAATTTAATCTCTAACATTTTTCACGACTAATCTATATTTCTAAACCCAACATTTCACAACTTCTTTGAATTTTTATTATAAAAAAAAAGACATGATTAGTTTTATTTAACTAGAATGAATTAAATAAATGATAAAGAGTATTTTTTAATTTTCATGTTTTGATGGACATTGTTATGATAAAAAAAAAAATGCCATCTAGTGCTAAGACCACAATAATCGCATGTTTTAGTAAAAACAAATGCAATGCTCTCAAAATCATTTGAAAGAAAACCTCAAAGCTCTGATGGAAGTTACAGAGACCAACAATATATTAGTGGTAAAGAAGTTGAGAAGTAAGTTAAGTAATCCAAGGCCAACGGTTTTTATATAATAAATGGTCTTTATATTCCTTCATCATGATCACCTCGATCATGACTTCTCTTTCGATATTTTATGTTTTTCTCACATTTCGTTGTTTTATGTTTTTCTTCTTTTATGTTACTTATTAGAAATCTAATTTTTTAATATAAATACAACATGGAGAGGAGACTTATGTGCACAACTCCTCCTAGTGGGCTATAGAATATGACAAATCTTCTATCTTGTATGTTATGAGATCATCTATAAAACTACATGCTAACTACATTTACATGTATTGTGTTTTATTGTCATCTAAAATGATCCATTTATCATTATCATCAAATATTGTATTAATATCTGAGAGTAGCAAGTAAGATTCTTAAAAGGTGCAAGTTTATCTAAAAGCTATTTATCTCATATAAAAATAGTTTTAATATTTAAGTCAGATTTATATGATGTGTCATATCATAATTACATATTTATAATTTGTTTTTGTTTGTCTATGCCTCATATGTTTCATAAGTAGAGGTTTGATCTAGGTTAGGCTTTAGATTAAGTTTACTAATTGTCACTATAACCCAATGAAAAGTATATTCAATATCCCTATCAATAACTTTTGATTTAGCAAGGGTCAAGGTTTCTCAAAGCTCACTAGAATGGACCTTTATCACAATGGTCGTCTACCCCTTTAGCCTTATCACAAGGGACCAACATGTACACTTTGAGAGAATTGACCCAGGGTGGGGAGTGTTGTCGTCCTTATACACACCTACAATCATGGAGAAGTATACAACCCATTTGGTGTATCCTTGGATGCACAAGCCTAAGTCTAGACCCATTGTCACATCGATCTAGACTTCTTTCGTCTAGACTCACTCCTATGGAAGACAAGGCGGGTAGACCCTATTAAACTATGTGAAGTTTGATTAATGATCTAGGAGTTAATTTAGTTATCAATTAGGGAGACCCAACCCAATGAAAATCAAACGATGCAAAAATGCAATTCTTTTAATGACATGAAAAGCCTCTTTTTACAAGCCAACAAATAGACCAGTGCCTAAAAATAATCGAAATTCACTTATTGAGATATGCACATTAAAGATATTTCTATAACTTGAAATAAAGCATGGAATATCTACACAATGAATTAAATAATAAAAAAGTATATTTTGCTTTAGACAATTAGTTTCAAATGAATAAAGAATACTTGTAATCAAGAATAAAAATGCTTTAGTAAATGTAAACATCCACAATGAAAGAATTTGTTGAAAACCAAATTGCTTGGAAAGTAAATAACAAAACTTGGAAAGCAAATGTTGTGAAAGTTGTGTTGGTTTATTTTAGTAAGTTTTTAGGTCTCTCTTGAGCTTAGGGGGATTAAGTGTGAATTGTTGCAATCCTAAGCTATGTGACTACCTCAATTCCTTATCCCTTC
Organism: Picea mariana; assembly: GCA_032191745.1. Classification (NCBI taxonomy): domain Eukaryota; kingdom Viridiplantae; phylum Streptophyta; class Pinopsida; order Pinales; family Pinaceae; genus Picea; species Picea mariana. The sequence continues at coordinate 11,081 of JASDQU010282715.1, forward strand.
AACCAAAAGGAAGTGGTGGGCACTCAATGAGAAGAACAAACAAGGTTCTTCCCTAGCTCCACACGTCAAATCCAGAATGCTTGGGTGTTCAACAAGGGGGACATGTAGTGCCTTGAAACCGTCCCCAGCTTCAACCCCTTCTAGCCTCCCAAGTCATCATATTTTGATGGTTAAAACAATAAATGGATTGAATGCCTAATTAATCTAGCCACACAACCCTTTTTCCCTTTCTTAGTTACCCAAGATCCACAAAGTGGCAAGGGGAGGGAATACGGAGCAGAAGGCGGGGCACCAATTCAATTACTTTGCAATAAAATGAAATCAAAATAGCCTCACGATATTGCAAGGTTGGCAAAGCCAAACACAATGCAAGGTGTGGGCAAAATTTAAATAAATGAAATGACTTGAAAATGAATAACAACAATAACTAGCCACACAAATTTTCCTTAAGGACAAATATGGGCAAAAACAAATAACTTGGCAACCTCACAACAATGGCACAATGTGGAGGAAAAGCCTACCAATTTTGTGACAAGGTGGGTGAAAGGAAATAACTTAAATGAAAAGAGCTACACTAGCCACACAACCTTCTTTTTGTGGGAGAAGTGGGGCAAACAAAAATAAGTAAAAATAGAAAATTAAAGTCTAAACTAGCCTTCACAATTTTGCATGGATGGCAAAGACAATCACTATGCAAGGTGTGGGAAAAATACTAAAGCTAAATTACAATATAAGATTTTGGAAATTAGAAATGAGAATGCAGGCCCAAGAGAATCTCTTGGGCTGCTTACAATGCTTTAGAAGGTAATAAAGGGAAAGGGGTTTGGCACCAAAAATCTTGGATGCTTCTGTGAGTCTTTTGGGGCAAAAAATGAGCAGCACCTCCCCTTAAACTAGCGAAAACCTACATAAAACAACAAGTTTTGCTTGCTGCAAAATGTTGCAAAAGACTTGGAAATTGTTAATTTCTGTTAATACATAAAACATAAATTATAAGGTAAAAATATGAACATGAAAATGGATATTAGATAACAATATTGGACAATAATAATGCTTGAAAGTAAGAGAATAGTGGTTGGAAATGATAACCAAAAATAATGAAATCCTTGGATGGTTGGACAAGTGAATTTCCAGATCTGAAATCCACTCCCCCAAGCCTTTGGTGACCTGCAATTAAATAAATTCTTGATACACAATAAAACAAGGAGGTGAGTGCATCTAAAAATCTTGCAAAATACTTTCCAAACCTCAATAGAAACAACCCACAAAACTAATAACAATATTACTACCAATCCTTCCCAAGCAAAATACTTTGCTTGGTCCTCCAAGTTAGAACAATGTAAACAAGGAAATACAAAAATAGAATGCAACAATATCACCTCAAAGAGAACACCATGTAACAGCACAAAGAATACTCCCAATGCACACAATAGATCCTCCAAAACTTCTTTTATTATCCACAAAATTTTGTTGCAAATACTTGCAGCAAGATTACAATAGAAGAGAATGGGAGGAAGCTTGGAGAAGGAGAGAAATTTGGGCAGCATAAAGTTGCAGTGAAAATATATGAAGAAATGAGGAGGGGGGGCCTTTATTTTAAGGGAGGAAGGAAAGGTAGAACTCCCTTGCATGATTTACAAGTGGCATCCATGCAAGAGGGGGCTCCACTCAAGGGGGGCGCACCATAGAGAGGAGGGGCACACTTTAGGAAAGTGATGTGAGGTTTTAGGAGGTGGGTGTTAGAAAAACAAGACCGTGGAGCAATAAAATAAAACAAATGCGGAAATAAAACATAGAAGATACATAATACAATAGAGACACGGATTTACGTGGTTCACCCAGTGTGGGCTACGTCCACCAGAGAAATTGTCAGGTCCTTCCTTTATTATTATCTAGCATATGAAGGGATACAACCTACAACAAACCCGCTATAACTTCCTCTTCTTTCTCTCGCAGACTCCTATCTCAGAATACAATATTCACCATCAACCATAGCCGCAATACATTTCCCTCATAAAAGAGGGTTTCCTTCTAGGGAAAAAAACCCTAACATAATCTCTACCATTAGATCTGCGACCTTATAATGAATGGTTAAGATTTACAATGAAATTACAATATACATTTACAAGGCAATTTTTCCTTCGGGGGCACCCGCTGGGGGGCCGCTTGCCGCCAAACCCCCCAGCCAAGGGGATAGCCCCCCCGGACCCCGCAGAGGGGGTACCCCCCCTTTGCACTCCCCCGCATGGAAGAGTGTACATACTTCTGGGGTGTAAATACTTCATGGGATATAAACACGGTTGAAAGTAAAAGACCTCTGAATCAAGAAGATAATCAGGCTCCACAACCAACAATCTCCCACTTGGAGACTGAACTCAACAACTCCATGGCTATTGTATATGTTGGACTTTGAACCTTCTTGAACTTGGAAAATTCCTCATCTTCATCTTCATTCTTGAAGACCAACTAAAACTGAGCAGGAACTCAATTTCTCCCTGGTTACTCCCTTTGTTAACATGTCTGCAGGATTCTGGCTAGTGTGTATCTTTTCCAACTTCAAATGTCCACCTTCCAAGGCGGATCGTATGAACTGGTACCTCAACTGTATATGATTAGTCTTCGAATGGAAGGCTAAGTTCTTTGCAAGATGAATGGCACTCTCACTGTCATAGTACAATATGCTATTCTCTTGCTTCTTTCCCAATTCCTCCATAAACCTCTGTAACCAAATCATCTCTTTACTTGCCTCTGTAGCAACAACATACTTTGCCTCTGTTGTTGAAAGTGAAACAACCTTTTGCAGTTTTGAAATCCAACTTACTATTGTTCCACCTATAGTAAACACATACCCTATGGTACTCCTCATGTTATCTTTATCACCTGCCATATCTGAATCAACATATCCTTGTAGAACAGTTTCTGAACCTCCAAAACATAATGCATGATTAGAATTACCTCTCAAGTATATGAGAATCCACTTTACTGCCTCCCAATGTTCTTTACCTGGATTGTTCATATATCTTCTCACAACTCCCACTGCATGTGCAATATCTGGTCTTGTGCAAACCATTGCAATCATCAAGCTGCCAACTGCTGATGAATTTGAGACCCTGGACATGTATTCTATCTCCTCCTGTGTCTTGGGACACATTTTCTTAGTTAATTTGAAATGGATGGCCAAAGGTGTACTAACTGGTTTTGCATTATGCATTCTAAACCTCTCCAACACCTTCTCTGTGTACTCACCTTGAGACAATGTTAGTTTGCGATTTTTCCTGTCTCTTGTTATTCTCATACCAAGGATTTTCTTTGCAGCACCCAAATCCTTCATCACAAATGAATTGACTAATTTCTTCTTGTGCACATTTATATCCTGCATATTAGACCCTGCAATAAGCATGTCATCTACATACAATAGCAAGATAATAAAGCTTCCATTTTCTAGCTTTTTAAAATAAACACAGTGATCAGAATGACATCTACTATAACCTTGTTCTATCATAAACCTATCAAACTTCAGATACCACTTC
>JASDQU010282715.1:14710-25550 GCA_032191745.1 Picea mariana
CGACATATTCATATTAAATAATCTCTTCATTAGAAATACCTTATTGGATGCCGAGGGTTTTTCATACAATTTGGCCAATGTGTCCATCAAACCCTTCGTTGTCTTTTCTTTCGATATATTGAAAGCCAACAACGCTGCTAGGCTCAGCCGTATCGTTCCTAGAGCCTTTCTGTCAAGAATCTCCCCTTCTTCGTCCTTTGTAGCCATCGGATTCTTTGATATTATGCCCAATGGTAGGAATAGATCCTTCTGATATAAATAGTCTTCCATTTGCATCTTCCATAACTGGTAGTTTTGGCCATTAAATTTCTCGACCCTAAACTTTCCATCTTCCGACATTGCTCCCACTTGAACCAGGAACCCTCTTTTCTTGCGAGTTACCTTTCGCTCTGATACCAGTTGTTAGAAAAATAGGACCATGGAGAAATAAAATAAAACAAATGTGGAAACAAAACACAGAAGATACACAATACAATAGATACATAGATTTACGTGGTTCACCTAGTGTGGGCTACGTCCACCAAAGAAATTGTCAAATCCTTCCTTTATTATTATCCAGCATATGAAGGGATACAACCTACAACAAACTCGTTGTAGCTTTCTCTTCTTTCTCTCACAATCTCCTATCTCAGAATACAATATTCACCATCAACCATAGCTGCAACAAATTTCCCTCATAAAGAGGGTTTCCTTCTAGGGAAAAAAACCCTAACATAATCTCTACCGTTAGATCTGCGACCTTATAATGAATGGTCCAGATTTACAATGAAATTACAATATATATTTACAAGGCAATTTTTCCTTCGGGGGCTTTGCCCCCAAACCCCCATTGGGGGCCCGCTTGCCCCTAGACCCCCTAGTCGAGGGGATAGCCTCCCTGGACCCCACAGAGTGGGTAACCCCTGTCTGCATTCCCCCACATGGAAGAGTGTACATACTTCTGGGGTGTAAATACTTCATGGGGTATAAACACGACTGAAAGTAAAAGACCTCTGAATCATGAAGATAATCAGGGTCCACAACCAACAGTGGGAACCTCTTTTCTAGTGTTCAGACACTTATTCATGGTCCAAGGGGGATCCACCAAGGTGCAGGGACCTTCCCACCTATAGTTTCATCTTTTTACACCATCACATGAAGAGGGGGGTGCACTTCCCTTTAGGGAAACTCAACAACTTAACAATACTTGAGATAGGGGGGTCCTTTCTCACTTTAGAATTTTTTCCTAACTTAGGAATGACTTTATGAATCATTTCCCCCTCCTTTTCATGACTTTAGTCATTTTTACAAAATTTGGCTTTTTTACCTTAGCCAATTAAGTGTTGCCTTTTGACTGACTTAGACTCCTCATGGACATTGACCTAGCAAAACTTGTCCAATTGAGTTGAAACTTGGTCCAAGGGTTTAGGGGTTCATAATCCATTTTATTTGAGTACCCACACCCCTATACAAAATCCCCAAGGACCAAATTTTTACATTTTACATCAAAAAAATTAAAAATTCTCAATTTATGGAAATTTTAATTATTAAACAATCCTATCAAAACTTAATGGAATTTTGCAAGACTCTCGGAGATGTATAGCATGGTCATTTGAAACACTTATAAACCTTATTCATCCATTTTTCTCGATCATTAGGACACCTTTCACCACTTTGGAGGATTATTTGAGTGAAAAACTCAAGGATAACCAAAATTGTCGGTAGGCAAGATTAATTACTTGAGGAAACAAAAACACTCAATGAAAGGAATTCCCTAATGATAAATTCCTATGAAAATAAATAAAAACTGACCCATGCTTAACATATTACATTATTATCCCACGCAGGGGGGTGGACATTCTGTGTACATAGAAAAACGATTGGGTGCAGAATTGCCCTGTTGGGCCTAAAGTCTTCAAACTTATTGCACCACAAGGTACATATCTTCATGGTACATGATGTTGACCCCTAGTCGAAATAGGTGGTAAACATATGGTTCCACATGGGGACATATTTTCGATCTTTTTTTGAATGAGAGCATGCGAGAACCTCAGAATCTACAAAACATAGTGCTCACCAATACCCAACATAAGTACATGTGTAAAAAGAATAAACCATAAATAAATGAAATGATTATACGATGAACTATATACATAAATAAAATTGAAATAATCAAAGGAAAAAGGTTAGAGATATGTTACAAAGGGTGCCCCTTTGGACACCAGGTTGCTCATCATTTGAAAAATAGCTTGAGTTGTTTCTCATTCCTTGGAATATTCATGGGCTCACCATCCAAATGGTTGAGTTTGAAAGAATTAGGACCTGCTATTTCCCGGATCATGTATGGACCCAACCACAAATTGTCAAATTTCACATGCTTGCCTGGTTTTTCTTTTCCTTTACCCCATAACAACATTGTATCCCCAACTATGAAATCCCTCTACCTAGCTGATTTATCAAATGCCCTTTTAACCTTTTCCTAATTTATGCAATTCTGATCATAAGCCTTTCTTTTTTTTCATCTAACTCAATCATTTGATTAATCTTGTTTTAAACCACATCCTTTCCTATGGAAAAATCCTAAACTAAACCATATGTTGGAAGTTTAAGGTGTATTGGAAATATAACATCCAAACCATAGACTAAGTCAAATGGACTTTTCCCTGTTGCATCCTTCTTTGTTATTCTATCTTCCCATAATGCATATTTGATTTTACTATCCCATGACCTTTTATTTTCCCCGACAATTTTCTTGACTATGGTCATTAGATTTTTATTACTTGATTCAGCTTGACTGTTTCCTTGGGGATAATAATATGATGCATGTGACAAGATAATTCCACATTTGAAACAGAAAGAGGACATCTTTGTTGAGCAAAAGGATTTTTCATTATCTGTTACTGTCTTTGAAGGCACACCAAATCTGGTTATTATCTTGTCTTCAAAGAAATCCATGACAACCTTTTCAGTTGTTGATTTAGTAAGGATGGCTTCAACCCATTTAGTGAAGTAATCTGTAGCTATTAAGACCCATGAATAACCATTACTTGAATTATCCTTAAATTTTCCTATGAAGTTTGAACCCCACTGTTGAAAAGGTGCTTCAACCACTACTGGTTATAAAGGGAGGGAAAATAACTTTTGTTTTCCAGTGAAAAGATGACAAGGCTCACATTTTCTTACAAATTGATGGACATATGAAAAAATGGTGGGCCAATAATACCCTGATCTAAGGATTTTGAGTTGTTGTTTTAGGTGCATAGTGGCCACCACAAATTCTAGCATGAAATTCATCTACTAGTTTCTTGACTTCAATTTCATCAACACATCTAAGGATGATTCCATCGGGATTTATCCATCCTAGCCCATCTTTAGTGAGGACATACTTAGATGATTTTAACCTTAAATCTCTTTTCTTATGATTCACAAGATGGCTTGAGCATGCGAGGTTTTTAAGATAGAAAATTATATCTGCATACCATTCAACCTGTTCAAACCTTAATATGTTTGGGGAAAATTCGAGATTATCATTTTGACAAATCATACCCAAATCCCTTTCATTTCCTTCAGTCAACATTTTAGCTAGACCTTTCCCCTTGATTAATTTTGTGGGTTTGATTTCTAAGTCATACTCTTGAATTTCAGCAATCCATCTTCCCCTTGTACCTAACCCTTTTTACTAAGATAATACATATTTAACTATTGAATTAGGAACATACCCAATTACTTTGGAGTATCTAATGAAGACTTTGAAATGTTTTAGGGACTTTACCAAAGCATATGCCTATTTTTCAACCATGGGGTATTTTAATTCTTCATTTTGCAAGGCCCTACTCATGTAAGAAATGGGTTGATCTTGGCCTTGGTCATTTTTCTGAAGCAACGCACCAACAATGGTATCTTTAGAGGCAAAGGAGAAAATATGAAAGTCCTTGGAATAATCCAGACTTATGAGGACGGGAGCTTAAGATATGGTAGTTTTGATTTCTTTGAAATATTTCTTGCTTTGATCATTCCATTCAAATTTAACATCTTTCTTAAGCAACTTATAGATTGGATTTACTATCTCTGCATAATTAGGAATGAATCTGTGAACAAAATTTATTTTTCCTAGGAAGGATTGGAGAGATTTCTTTGATATAGGAAAAGAGACCTTTTCAAATGCTTCAACTCTTTATGGGTCTAACTTGACCCCATCTTTGGAGATTATGTGGCCCAAAATTTTCCCTTATGTTACCCCAAAAACTGATTTGGCTAGATTTAAATAAATTACAAACTCCCTACATCTTTCAAAAACCCATTTTAAATGACTAATGTGACTCTTCCCATCCTTTGAAAACATTGTTAAGTCATCCTGATAGATTTAAATGATATTTCCAATTAATCCTCTAAAGGCATAATCCATAGCTCTTTGAAAATTAGCTCCAGCATTAGACAAGCCAAAAGGCATTCTTAGATATTCAAAGGTACCACATGGAGTAGTGAAGGTAGTTTTATGCCTATCCTCTTCCTTGACCCTGATCTGCTTATAACCTGAAAACCCATCAAGCATTGAAATCATGCTAGAACATATTACCCTTTGTAATAATGTTTCCTTCTTGGGGAGGGGATAATTATCCTTTGTACACACAATGTTCAAGTTTCTAAAATCTACACATAGCCTGATTTGACCATTCTTTTTTCTAGCTACAACCAAATTTGAACACCAAGAAGAATGTCTAGTTTGGGCTATTATTCTGGATGCTAGCATTTTATGCAACTCCTTTTGGACCAAAGGAGCTAACTTTGGGTTAATATGTCTCAAATTTTGTCTAAAGGGCTTAGATTCCTCTTTCAAAGGAATAACATGTTGAATTACATCCTCCCTATAGACCTTAATCTCATCATAGGTGAAAGCCAAAACATCCCTATACTCTCTTAGTAATTTAATCATTTATTTTCTTTCATATGTAGGTGTCCTTCCGACCTTCACCATCCTAGGCTCTTCATCAGTTCCAATGTTGACCTCAAAGAGATCAATTGGTTTTATACATGTTTCTTCCTTTGGTTTGTGACCATCTTTCCTATCAAATATTTTTTCCTGTACATTAAGGCCTCTAGGGACTGGGTTAATCTTATAATCATTTTCTGTATAATTACATCCCTCTTCCTTTTCATTGATGTGGAATTCAGAAAATTCTTGTATGTGATTTAAAAAATTAATGACTTGCTTATCATCATCAAATATTTTCCAATGATCCATATTATCCAGAACTGAAGGCCTAAATATGACTTATATCGCAACATTTTCTTTAATCAAATATTGGGAGAGTTGAAGAGTCAAAGCAGCTACAACTAGTTCATCTGCTTTAAAGTTTTGATCTCTAGGAATAACAATAAGGTTTAAGGCATCAAGACTTTCCATGGAGTCCCATATTGCATTCCTATACTTTTTTAGCCTTTCAGATTTACATGCAAATTTATTCTTAAGTTGTTGGATGACCAGATATGAATATCCCTTTATGTTCAAACATTTGACACCCATGTCTTTACAAATCTCTAGACCAAGCAACAAAGCTTCATATTCAGCCATATTATTGGTAGAATCAAATTCCAATCTATATGCAAACTTAAATTCCTAACTAGATAGAGACTCAATGACTATTCCAACACCCTTCCCAGCTCTAGAAAATGCACCATCAAAATGCATGTACCATACCTCGTTAAATCTTTCCTCTTTAACTTCTTCCTCTATGGTCCCTAAAGAGTTAGACAAAATGGCATAGTTTCCAAGGCCATCTTCTTTACACTTTAATTCATTTATGGGATTCTTTGGGTCTTGTACATGATACGTTCTTTCCAATTATCTGTTTAGTTTAAACATGGCCCCATCTGGAGTGGGAATGGTGGCATAATTTAAGTCCAGTTGTAGATTACTCCTCAAATCTGCAGTTATTTTTCTTGAAAGCAACATACCCCAAGCATATGGCACATCTATCACAACTATATCCATTTCTATCATAATGTCTAGGAAGGAAACCAAGTGTACTTGTAATCTCTTAATCAAACCATTAACCTTGATCATTTTACTATTCATGGCACAAATGTTATGGTAAGGCCTTGAAATCCTTAAATTTAATTGTTCCATCACTTTCTTAGTCATAACATTTGAACTTGCTCCAGAATCAAGCATGAAATTTTGAAGAAGATGGTTGTTAACAAGTAGAGAAAGGAAAAATGGTTGATTCTTTTCGTTTCCCCTATCCCAATTTTGCAAAATCACAGGTGCATCCTGGTAAGCTATTGTTGGTGGCTTGTCAATACTATTCAGTGGAGGATCTTCTATGGCTTTGAGTAGTTTCTCCCTTTGAGATGGAATCTTCATAATTTCTGCTATAGGGACCGACATTTTTGCACTATTCAACTATCCCCCCAAGCCAATATTTAATTATGTATTTGTAGGAACAATTGATTTAGGAGGGGCAGGAGGTACCTTAGGAACACTTGTTTGAGTCGTGTCTTGATTCTTAGTAACATTTATTTGGTAAGAAAAGCCTCTATATCTAGCCAAATATGATACTTGCTTGGGAGTAGGCTTAGGACCAAACTTTTATGTTGCTTTATCCACTACATTATTCATGTAGTTTACATCCTCGCTATGCTCAGCTAATTCCTTCCATTCATTCATTCCAACATTATACTTTCGACCACACATGTTAATTTGTTCATTTTCTGATCTAGAGAACCCTTCTTCACCACAAATTTCAAGGAAGACTGGGCAAGTTGATTCTTCGTGAAATTCCCCACAAGGCCTACAATAAGGGATAACTTGATGATAAACCAAGTTAGTAGACTCAAAAGGATTTGGTGACCTTTTCTCTTGAGGTGGAGGTATCTTTGGCCATTTATCATTTGTCTTATGATGAAGCCTACTAGATTGAGCCCTCTCCATGGCTATCAACCTATTTTGTATGACTGTAAGTTGATTAGCATGGTTAATCTCTATTTTCTTTATTTTATTGGTTTGATTAACCTCCATTTTCTTAATTAATTGAGTGAATTCCTTGATTCCATCACTAGAAGACTCTTGACTTTCCACTTTATTCTTCTTCTCTTCCATGGGTTTGCAAGAAGTTCCCCTTGAAAAACCTGGCAAATTTGACTTCCTAGCATCTTGCATATTCTTCTCTATTTTGATAGCATACTTTTGTGAATCCTTTAGAGTTGTTGGCACTTTATCCCTCAACTAATATCCAATGTCTCCCTCAAAGGCTTCCATATAATGAATTAATATTGAGGCATCAGGAGGTCTAATAGTTTGAGGGAGGCTTTTAACTAAGTCATTAAATTTTTTGTTGAATTCCTCCATTGTTTCATTTTTCTTCTTTTGACTAGAGCTAAGGGAAGTCGATAAATGATGATTTTCCTTTTGATCACCCCATCTTTCATTGAAGGCTTTTTGGATTTATTCCAAGGTGCTAAATTTGTTATCATCATGTTCCATGAACCACTCTAAAACTCCCCCCTCCAGAGAATACACAAAAAGTTTCATCTTGACATCTTCATAGTTGTGACCACTACACCATTTTAGGATGCACATGTTGAAATTCACAATGTGAGATATGACACTAACAACATTGTTTCCCTAAAAAGTAGGCAAGTTCTCAACATCTTTGTCAAGAACAAGATGAGGATAACCTTGCACATTAATAAAATTACATGGACTCAATGGATCACCCATAATTGTTGTAGGATTAGTTGTTGTAGGATTAGGTGTTGTAGGATTATTATGTGAAAACAAGAGATGTATATCAGAGATTGGTTCTTCTCCAAGACTTTCAAGGAGCCTATGAGGAGCTAGTATGTTTATTCTCCTCCTATACTGTAACAACCCTAGTTAAATAATTAATTGTCATAGTTAAATAATTGTTTAAAGTATATTAAGTTTAATTAATTAATTAATTAATTGTCATGAATTATTAATTGTTTAATGTATACTAATTAATTGATTAATTAATTAATTAACTCATTAAATATTTGGGTAATGAATTTAAGTTTAATAAATTTTAATTTATTAAAGGAAAACTTGACATATCGAAGGATGGAACCATTAAGGAGAAGGGGATAAGGTGGTTGGCATTGAATGGAGGGATAAGGTGGTTGGCATTGAATGGAGAGATAAGGTGGGTGAGTCTTAATGAAAGGAAGAGGCGGTGAATGGGGAAGGGGGTTATGAGAGGGAAAAACACTCAGGAGAAGGGGACGTTTTTTTGGAGGGAGAATTATTTTCATATTAGGAGACGGTATTGGGGATTTTGATTTTTGGGGGGAAATAGGAAGATTGTATTACTAGTTTTGGCTGGAGTTTTTGGCTAGAGAAGCTTGTTGTAGGACCGAGACAGGGGGCACCTGTTGCTGGGAGTTTTGGGCTTGGGGGCTAGGAATCCTTAGCTAGGGAGCCGGAGAGGCTTTGTTCCTAGCTGGTTGGGTGGTTAGACGGTTTTGGGCAGTGCATCAAGCAGAGCATTAGGCAGAGTTGCAGAACAACGATAGCATCAATTAGAGGTATGTATTTTCATTTTTCTGCTGTGTTATATAATTTATTATGATCTGCTCATAAAATTTAATTAAGATGAATGGTTATATGCTGGTTATGAAATTGTGAAGATGTTAGGATAGCATTTCTCTAATTTAATTTATGTTTTATAATTAAATTTATGTTTTATAAGGCTTTGTAGGAAGAGGCCTTACACATGGTATCAGAGCCCGGTTTCAAAACTGAAACCTGGGCTTCACCACCCACAACACTGGGATTTTGTCTTTATGCCAACATGGTCTGCAACCCCTTAATCCGCGATCCAATTTGAGTTGTTACAACAATGGCAAGCATCTTGGTGAGGGGGAGTTCGTATATGTAGGACCAGCCCACCATTCCCACAAATTAATACAAACTATTTGGATTAGGGGACTCTGTAAGGCCATAGCTAGAAGCAGGACTGGTTCCATATTTCACACTGCTCTCACCCTTGGTCACCAATTCCGACAAAATTACTTGCAGACCCGAATCATTAATTCCCATTGTTTTACAAATTCTCCTTTTTTGTTTCAGTTTCCTTTGAAATTTTGGGACGCGGGCACGGATAATGAAAACCCAACAACAATCATAGAACAATAATGTTAAGAAAGCAAACCTGAACCACTTCCAAGGTCTTGGGAAGACTGGGATTAAATCTTATGCATTGCATAGAACATCAATAATTTGTTGGCTCTTAAATACAACTCTTCTAAAATCTGGTTGTAGTCTCTTGTTTAAATCACCTTAAGCGGAGTTGCTTCCTGGCTTAACTAAATTGAGCGAAGAAAATACTGTAGAACCTCGATTCATCTAGACATAAAATATGGACATCAGCATCAGATAATCATAATTTTGAAATCTCAATCTTTCAGTTACTTTTTACCATCCAACAATAAGGGCTCATTCTACATGATACTAAAGGTTAAAAATACTATCCCTGCAAGGAACATAATGCAACAAGTCATGTTCATGGATTCAATACATCTTAGCCACTGTTTCYYGACCTGTGGCATCTCYAGTTGGCCAAGGGTTCRAACACCTGACCAKCCAAACATGAGMGACTTACGCARCAGGYTGCRCTYCATTCATMTTGAATTTTTCGTTATMGAYAATGGTCGCCATTGAGCGCAGYTGCTGCATAATTCAYYKGCATGATAAGGAGGACGCAAACMTGTAGGGAMGAAAYRGGTACTTGTTGAGAATCGAACCCAYGACATTGGCTTTTGTACATDCCCACCTAGGTGGRGGTTTTGGGTCYAAGGATTCCATYAGTGKACYRCGCTRAAAGAGGGMTGGGACGRCCACATGGAGAAAACAGAGCATTGAAGAGACTGAATTGAGCATTGAGATAATAATTTATTCTGGAAATGTATCATCTGACCAAAAAAAACAAAACAAATAAAGATAGTTTTAAAGTTGTTTCGGCATTAATTTGACGTCATTTTATATTTAGATTACATGATAATTTAATAGAATTTTATTCTATAACTGTTCGTCGTCCTATTCAAGAATAACAGCCACACCAAGCAGTAGGGCCTCTAAATTTGTCCATGGTCATTATACAGGCATCTACCTTAAAATACAAATCGCATAAAATTAAATTATATAGGAATCTACCTTAAATAGAGACCGCGTAAAGGCATGGAGGGCTTGGCGATTTGACAGGGCCTTAGATGGGATATTCATTAAACGAATACGTGAGTAGCCCCATTGATCTGGTGTCCTGTCGAGCCCTCGGCTCAGAGACCTAGAGATTGTCAAGGCACCTACATTTTCCCTCCAAAAATGAGAAAACAACACCAAGCCTGTGCCCAAAGACCAAGAACCAAGAAACGAGGAGGAATCCCACCAAAAATAAATAAAAATAAAAACCTGTGCACAACGCGTCAAGGAAACATCCCACGCACAACCAAAGCTCGTGCAGACCATGACCCAAGTAGCGAGGGGCATCTTCTCAACGAATGTTAAAATCTGGCGACCACGACCCAAGCAATGAGGGGCATCTGCTCAATGAATTTTAAAAATCCAGCGACCACCACAGTTTTGCAAAATCACAGTCCATCAGCACTGAGATACAAGTGTTCTCGCCAAATCCACGAGTAAGCACCTACCACAAGTCATACACAAAGCACCAAAGCCAAGCGATCAAGAGCCAAGTCACCGAAGAGGAGGCTGGGAAAGCAGGTTTCAAAGGCCGACAAGCTTTCGGTAAATCGAAGGAGGAGCCCGTGAGGGCATAGTGCAGCCCGTAGGCCATTGCCAAGCCACAAGGGAGGAGCCCGCAAGCAACCAACCGATAAACCACCA
>JASDQU010282716.1:2264-14824 GCA_032191745.1 Picea mariana
GGTAATTCTCATGCATTAGTATCTATTCATTCTTCTCATGATGCATGAATTTTATATTCAAGGGCTTCACATCACATGGAGAACACAAAGTATATTCTATCCTCTGTAACTGCATGCATGGGGCCTCCTATTCACATGGGGGATGACTATCCATTCGAGGTCACCTAAAAAGGGAGGGTGGAACTAGTCCATGGAAACTTTGAGAACTTCCTGCATGTTCCTCAACTTTCCATGAATCTTCTCTTGGTGTATCATAGTACACATGAAGGCTCAAGAAAAAAGGTGGAGTTCACACCAGAATTCGTGCCCATATTCGACATGCAAGACAACTCCAAAATTGTTGTCGGGGAGGTAAATTATAAATCTCAATTATACACTTTTTATAAGTTTATTGAACTTGATTCCTCTATAGTTCTTACACATGCTAATGGCAGTAGTAGATTATGGTACACGAGGTTTGGTCACCTGAAATTCAGGTACATGAAACAACTTAGTAAGAAGGGGATGGTCACTGAGATACCTAATATCCACTTTTTTGAAGGGGTTTGTGAAGGATGTGTCCTTGGAAAGCATCCTCAACAAAGGTTCGAGAAAGGGAAGGCTCACAAGGCCTCCTCTCCATTGGATCTTATTCACAATGATCTCATGGGTCCATTCATGCATCCATCCATCATCAAAGAAAGGTACGTGCTTACATTTTTGGATGATTACTCACCTTATACTTAGGTATTTTTTCTGAAGAAGAAGTCCGAGGTATTTGAGCATATCAAAGAGTTCAAAGAAATTGTTGAGACTTAATTAGGGAGAAATATCAAATCCCTTCATACAGATAATGGGGGGGAGTATGTAAACAAAGATGTTCAATTTTTTTTTTCTTAAGTCTAGGATATAGATGCATAGTTAGAGCATTTAGATGCACAATCATATCATTCAGATGCAGTGTCAATACATTTAGATGAGGATCTAGAGAAGATTCCCAAGTGGGAATTGTCCACACTTTAGGATGCATAAGACCTTATTGGGGATCCAGTAGATCCGAGGAGGACCAAATCTCAGACATTTGACGATCCTCATCATGTAATAATCACCAATGAACCCATTATTCCTTTTCATTGTTATATGGTTCAATATTCAAACTGGTAATCCTACAAAGGGGCTATAGGGAACCGCTTCTGGGAAGTAGCCATGAAGGAGGAGTACAACTCTCTCTTCGAGAACTAGACTTGGGATCTAGTTCCACTTCCTTTATACAATAATTTATTCAAATGTAGATGGGTCTATAGGACCAAAAAGGAAATATATAGATAGGTCAGAATACACAAGGAAATACTTATTTTCAAGGGATTTCAACAAATCCATGGGATCGACTATGATGATAAATTTTCTCCAATAGAAAAGTTGGATTATATTAGGTTGGCCCTTGCCCTTGAAGCATCCATGGGATGGAAAGTACAACATATGGACATGAATAACTATTTTCTTCATGGGGATCACTGCTAGGAGATTTATATGAAGCAACCTCCTAGATTCATATAGAATTCATCTTTAGTTTGTCAACTAAAAAAGTCACTATATGGCCGCAAGTAGACACCTATATCATGGTACAAAAATACAGATGCCCAATTACTCTCCAAGAATTTTTTCAGATGAATATCTGATCCAAATGTCTACATGCTAAGGACCTTTGGCTCACTTCAGATCATAGATCTATATATGGATGATCTCTTAATCACCGACAACTCAGTTTCAATGATGAACATGGGTCCACTCCATTTCTTTCTTGGTCTCTAGATCAACCGTTATGCTTCAAGAATCAAGTTATCTCAGGCTAAGTATGCTCGGGATCTCATGGATAGATTCCACATGACATACTGCAAGTATGCACCTACACCCTTCTTATCTAGGGTCAGACTTGAGGATGGTCGAGATACATGAGTGGTGGACATCACCTTGTATCGAGAGCTTGTGGGGATCCTTTTGTATCTCACCCACACCCAACCATATCTATCATATGAAATAGGGGTAGTCTCCAAGTACATGCAATATCCACATGAGTTACACTCAAAGTATTCCAAGTGCATCCTCAGATATGTTCAGGGAACAATGAGTTATGGGATCCACTATGCAATAGGTTGCAATTTGGACCTCATAGGATTCACCAATTCTGAATAGAATAGAAATGATATTGATCTCAAGTCCACCTCCAGGTACATGTTGAGTTTGGGATCTGACCCATTCTATTGGTTGATAAAAAAGAAGTAAAATATTTCTCTATCTTATACAAAGGCTAAGTAGAGGGGAGAAGTCAAAATCACCATCCAGACACCATGGCTATAGAAATTCCTCATTGGGATCGGAATTTAGTTCCACTGTTCGACTGTGACAAGGTGTGACAATCAGAGTACACTCAAATTCTTTCGAGATCCAATACAAAGACATCAGAAAAAACATATTGATATCCATACGCATTTTATCAGGAAGCTAGTTCATAACAAGGTCATCAATTTGTAGTACTTCCCTTCTTCCAAGCAGATCGCTGACATCTTCACCAAGAATTTCACTAAGAAAAAATTCCATAGTTTTCACGATCATCTTGGAGTGAAGGACACTGTTTCCTAGAAAGGGGGTTTCCCATGAGGTTTTCCCTCTTTCCTCACTTTATTTCAGTGTTCATTAGTAGCATTGTTCATGGGTACCTAACATGGACTTCATTGTTGGGACCCATTCATTATGTATACTCCCTAATAGTGTTCAGGGGGGTGTTGGAGATATTACACACACCTAGTATTTTCCTTTCATTTTCTTTTCCTAAGCTTATTTGGCTATGTTGAGGGCCCCTTAGTCTGAGATACTCTCCCCTCATTGAGGATATTCTTCCCTAGATAAGGGTGCCACATACCCTCCAGTCAATTCTCAATTATCGTTCAATTAGATAAGTTCAGTGAAATTTTGGATGTCAACCTTGGTTTTATCACCAAGTGTTGCATGCTAACCTCAAGATCATCACCAGTAATGAGAAATTGCATTGGATAATCACCAGTAAGGAACATTCCACATGTTTGAGTTATCTCCTCCTCATTTCATTCCAGTTTGGATAGTTAACTAATGACCACATGGCCAATTAACTAGGATTAGGTGGAAGTTGACTCCAATGACTGCCATTGTGTGTCACATCTCTATAGAACAATCCTAATGCACATTATCTTGGATAATATGGAAAATTTATTTGTGTCATACATATAATATCACTTGTATTGTATCATTATCTTACTCATACAATATAAATTCTTTCATTATTTTCTCCATTTTTGTCTTCTCTCTTCATCCACCATTGCAAGTTGTGTATGCTTCATTGTTAGATAGATATTTTGTGTAGGCATCTCAGAAATTATACATGTATTGCAATTTCTACCATATATTGCCTCAAATGGGCTCATCTTCAAAGATTCCTGATACCCATCATTATAATAAAACTCTACCAAGTGTAAATAATATTCCCATTTGGATGGTTTTTCCATCAAATACATCCTTAGTATATCCTCAGACACCTAATTGACCCTCTCTATTTTCCCATCTGACTCTGGATGATAGGTTGTGCTAAAGTTCAAATTTGTCCCAAATCCTTTAAATAAACCTTTCCAAAATTTTGATATAAATTTGGGGTCTCTATTAGAAACAATTGTCTTAGGAACACCTTGAAGCATAACATATTCCCTCATATAAATATCAACAATATTAGTTTCCTTATGATTTAATTTTACTGGAACAAAATGGGAAGCTTTAGTAAGATTATCCACCACCACCGTGATGGAATCATGTTGCTTGGAAATTCCAGGAATATTAGTGATGAAATCCATTGTTACAACTTCCCATTTCCACTTAGGAATGGGTAATGTTTGTAGCAAACCAATCTAGGTGGCTATATAATCAACCACCTCTTTCTTGAAACATGGAAAATAATATTGGCTCTTGACAACTGCAATATTTTTCTGGTAACTTGGGTGCCCAACATAAGGAACATTATGTGTTTCTTTTAACACCAGATTTTTCAACTCTTGAAAAGTTGGCACATAAAATATACCACTATACATGAGGATTACATCCTCTCTTATCTCATAATATTCAATTTTCTACTATAAAATACCTTGTTGTAATTTTTCTTTTATTTCCAGGTAATGTTGATCTGATTTCGCATCCTCTAAAATTCCAACTTTCAAATTTGATTTGTACATACTAATGGATGTAGCATGCATCTCATGCACCCTCTTGTTGAGTTCATCAACCGCCTTATTCTCTTTACCTTTGATATGATTTATATCAAATTCATATCCTCTAAGGAGTTCCAACCATCAACTTTTCCTGGCATTTAAAGTTGGTTGTCCAAACAAATATTTCAAACCACTATGGTCTATCCTCAACTAAAATATTTTCCCGATGAGGTAGTGTTTCCACATATTTATGGCATGCACTATGTATTCCAATTCTAATTCATTGGTAGCATAGTACCTTTCGTGCTCTTTTAATTTCCTTTATTCGAAACATACCACATGCCCATTCTGAATACAGACTCTGCCAATCCCCTCTTTACAAGCATCCATGCATACAATGAAGTATTCATCTAGAACAACAATCCTTAATATTGGTGCACTTGCCAATAAATATTTCAAGTGATAAAAAATTGTTTCACAATTAGGTGTCCACTCAAATATCACACTTGTCTTTTGCAAATATGTGATTGGGTGTGCAATCCTTGAGAATCCTTCAATAAATCTTCTATAATACCCTATAATTCCCATGAAGGATCTCACCTCTCAGACATTATTTGGTATTGGCCATCCCTCGATGGCTCTTGTCTTTTTTGGATCCATCTTTATCCCTTCTTGTGATATGACATGGCCCAAATAATGTATATGCCTCTGATAAATGAGCACTTTCTCAACCTTTCATACAACTAATTCTCCCTCAAAATTTGTAGCACCATCCTCAAATGTTTCTCATGCTCTTATTCATACTTACAGTAAATAAGTATGTCATCAAAACATACAATGACAAACTTATCTAAGTAATCTCTGAAAATACCATTCATTAAAAACATGAAGATAGCTAGTGCATTTGACAATCCAAATGGAACCATTGTGAACTCATAATGGCCATACCTCGTTCTGAAGGGTGCTTTGTTGATTTATTCTTCTTTAATTCTCACTTGATGATAGCCTGATCTAAGGTCAATCTTGGAGAATATATTTGCATCCTTCAATTGATCAAAAAGATTACCTAACCCTGGAAAAGGATACTTGTTCTTCATTGTTGCCTTATTTAGCTACATGAAGTCAATGGAAGGTCTCATGGTTCCATCCTTTTTCTTCACAAATAATACTAGGGCACCCCAAGGTGACACATTTGGGCATATATACCCCTTCTTCAGAAGCTCTTCAAGTTGCATTTGCAATTCCTTCAGTTCTGGTGTACTCATCCTATAAGGAGTCTTGGATATTGGGGTTTCTCTAGGCATTAGATTTATAGAGAAATCAATATCTCTCTTGGGTGGCATCCCCAATATTTCTCCAAAGACATATGAAAACTCTTTTAAGATTGCATAGTATTGAATATTTGACACTTTATACTTAGGTGTCTCTTCCATATGAGATACAAATAGTTGACATACTTTCCTGAAGCTTTTCTTCAGTTGTAAGGATGGAAATTCTCTGATATTCATTTCCCTCAGAATGCCTTGAAATGTCCTCAAATTTCCTTCTTCATCCAAACAAGTGAATGTCTCATTATAAAACTATAGGACAACATGATTCTTTTCCAACCAATCCTTACCAATGAGACAATCATATGAGCCCAAATGTATGATGCTCAAATATTCTCTTGTGCTCGGGACATTCATGTCCATTGGACATGCCTTAACCATCTCATTGATTTTCCTTTTAGCTCTTGTAGCTAGCTACACCAACCAAGGTTTCCCAAGATTTCTTCTTGGAAATTGAAATATTTCCACCATATTAGGATCTAGATAACTATGACTAGCTCCTGAATCAATTAAAATAGAAATAGGTTGGTTTTTTATATTACCTTCTACTTCTATCATGTGGGACCGAAACTCACCTTGCATGTTATCCACAACTGCTAAGATCCTTGGGACATTTCTTCCCATGTCCTCCACTATATCATCTTGTTGTACGTTTTGAAAAATACTTACTTTTTCAACTCTATGAGGGTAATATCTGTACATGCGATATCCCTCACAACCCCAAAACTTCATTGGATGCTACCTTGGTATTTTCCCCATTTCTTATGTCATTCTGGGATCCTTAGAAGTTGGATATCCTTGATAATTATTTCTGAAGAATGGTGGCTTGGCCCCCTTCTTCCTCTGCTCCATATTTTCTTTCTTCTTGTCTTCCCAAGCCTTTTGGAAATTTGGCCTTCCTCTATGTTTATCATAGATGGATTTACCTCTCCTTATGGTTTCCTCCACTGTCTTAGGATCATTATACTATATATTATCACTGAAAATTGATGGCAGCCCACTCAAGTACCTTTGAATCTTAACTTGCTCATCCTTGATGAAAACAACATACTTCAACATATCTGAGATTCTCCTTTCATACTCATCTATGGTCATTGATATGAAAATGGAATGAATTTTTTTCCAATAGATCTCTAAAATGAAGAAGACTTATCCCTTTAAATTGCAAGTGTATAAATGGTATGTGTTTGGGTAATTGGATCAAGTTACTAACACATAAATTCAATAAGTTTTACTTAAGCATGAGTAGCATATCAGACAGATAAAACCCATCAATAATGAACACATAACACAACAAATGATAAAGGATTTCACCTCTCTCTTGGGCTACATCTTCTAGTCCATCTTCCCTTGGATCATTTTAATTATTCTTAAAACATTCTCTTACAATGATCATAATACAAAATAGATGGCTCCAATGGCTTCAAAACGTCCAAAAACTCCTAGTTGGACTTTTTTGGCACCTGGTTTGGCCAAAAAACAAAGAATTTACACCTTATGGAAGTTTTCCCCTTCAAGCTTGTTGTACCTGCTCTCCAAAATGCACCTGTGAATGAACAACCTGGCTCCCACAATATTCATGTGCCTAAAACCCATCACATGCACACATCCTACAAAATCAGGCATTGTGTCGAACAATTAGCGTGAATAGCACCCCTTAGAGCGGGGTTGTTGGTCACATGGGGGGATATATGGCCACATCCCAGTGCCTATCTCGGGCCTGTTTGCAAGAGTGAATTTTGTGTTGACATTTGTCCTATCACATGGCCACTTGTCCGTTGGTTTGTTGGTCATGTTAACTCCAGCCTACCTCTCCATATGACTGGTGAGACCTGTGAGGAGGTTTTCCTTTCTCCACGATAACTCAAGAATTGATATATGAAACCAAATCCTAAGGTTTACTAATAATCAAAGAGCACACCAAGGTAAAACAAAATTTCCAAATGCACACAAACATGATATATTAGCTTAAAAGGGGCCTCCCTCACTAGGGTAGGTATGCCTCAACCAAAAGGGGCCTGAGACTCACTTCAAAAGATTGGAGGTATCAAAAATAGTTATAAGGGCCCTCGTGGGCTTAACAATGCAGTCGGTCAAATTCCCCCAGAGAGGTAATCCTCCATAAAGGCTATGTGTTTTCCAACCCTTATCTGACTCAGGGTACCTGCAGAATAAACCCTGCAAGTAACCTATGTGGCTACCTATGTCAAGCAACTAGAGCCACCACGATATAACCAATGTGCAGGCAAACAATCATAAGTCTAGTCCACCTTATGGGAAGGGTAACAAAGCCCAAAATATTGAAAGCGCAACATCTCATGGAGGTAAAGATATTAGCAATACCCCCATATATGAATGAAACCACATAAACATCTCTGTCTCTAGGAAGGTATTAGAGGGTTATCTCTTGAACCAACTTCGCACAACCTCACGCTTAACTCCAGTGTGAGCAGAGCTTCCTGACATCACTAATTACAAAATGGATTTCACCACTCCTTGGTCAGACACATATGTTTAGTTTAGCATCCTTGGATAATTTTACTCACAAAATCCTATTCCAAGGCCCTATGTCCTATGTTGGTTTGTGTACCCTAAGAAATAAAATCGTTTCTAATCAATTTTAATTAATCACTGTTACTTTTAATGGCTTTGTTTACTCAAGAGGTGTGGTCATGAAACTAATTATATTATGACTCAGTGTATCAAAGAAATTAATATAAAAATACTACTAAGTCCTAATCTCAAATTCTTAATAAATGGTAAGCTTTTAAAAAGCAAATTTCAATGTAACTTTTACAATTTTAATAAAATGCAATATTTCCACATGTATCAAGATCAATACTAAGTACCCAAAATAGAAAATGCCATAATGAAAAATGAGTATTTTTGTATTTTCGATATAAAGAAAAGAAAATGCAAGTGCTGAATAACAACTTCCTAATCAGACCCTACTACAAACAAAAAGAGACAAGCCAAGCAGGATAACAAGATGCAAACACTCAGACCAATGTGTAAGGACAACCAATGAAAAACATGATAAGAAAGAATACCTCCCAAAAATTCAGCAATAGGAAGGTTTCTTATCGCTCTGTAAGCACTCAATAGTTAGGACAAATACCTAAGAAGACTCAAAAACCAACCAAATTCACTCAGCAAACACCGAACTCAACCAGTAAGCCTAACAAGTTGATGTACGTGACTGTTTGAGAAAATATCACATATGTACGCACCCTATAGAAGGACAGCTCGCATATGTACGCGTCTGTCAAGGGAAAAACCATGTATATGTAGTAAAACACTGTCAGGGAAAGGATTAAGCAAAGAAACTTAGATGCAAAGTAAAAATATGCTCTCAAGAAATCAAGTGATAAGGAAATACATGCTAACAGAGAGCAAGTCAAGGAGAAAAACACTCAAAACCCCAAACATAAGATCATTCCCCAGTATGGTCGCCAATTCTGTTATGAGGAAAATATCTCTATGGCATGGGGTAAGCCACAACAAATGAAATGACTACAGAAATCAACTCTAATCCCAAGTATGCTATATAAATAAAATGCTAATAAGACAAGGTCAAGATCCTACATCATTTGAATGTTCGATGAAGACCACCGTTGATCATGCAACTAAAATATTTATACGTGCAACTTGTCCCCAACAAACAATATACACAAGCATATGGTGACAATATATAAATTTATCATATAAAATAACATAATCCATTAACATTCATGAAAAATACACCCATGGAATAATAATACAAATATTTGCAAGATATCAGTTGGACGAGAAAAGAGTATTTATCTTAAAATAATCAATAGGACTAGATAGGTGACAAGCTTCTGTGTTGGCACATCTCAGAACCGAGAAACTAAATCCCTCCAACTGGGCCTACACCACTTCAATCCTCCACCAAAGGCAATCTCATATAAAGGAGACAATGAGGTTCTCCATCAAAGAGGGAAGAACTTGGGGGTTGAACAATGAGTTCATAATTTCAAGGATAAAGGGATGCAGACTCAATGTGAAGTGAAATTTTTCCAGAGTGTCTTTTCTCTTAAAATTTGAATTCTCCTCCTTTCCATGGCTTGGATATGGCTCAATTTATAGCCTTCAAATGGAATTGAATGGTCGATTCAGAGTGTTTCCATTATATGGAAGGTGAAGGATCATGGATCTCATGACATGACATGGAAACATGACATAATTTTTTAATTTTGAGCACCAAACTCGATGTATGCGGGTTGTAGTGGAGAAACCTGCGTATACACATGATGTCTAACTAGTAGGGCGTGTATATGTGGGAAAGTGTACTTTTTTGGTTTTGGAAGGTACAAAAGGAGATTTCAAGTATGCATAGGGAAATGGAAAGGCCATCCAAACAATTTGCATGGGGTGAGGAAACATTTTCTATAACAACCTCTGCACATGAATTTTGATTCCTGCATGTCGAATTCCCCATGAATTTTCATTGAAAAATTGGGGTTGTTGCTCAATTTCACCCAATTTCACTATGGGCGCTCTACAAACATGAAATTTGGCCAATTACAGGTCCGATTTTTCCCAATTTGAGACTGAAATTGCTTATTTTAAATTTTTGGGCTCAATTCTCCCTAATTTCTATTGAAATTCCTTCAATTTCATTGGAATAATATTATCAAACAAACATTGTAGACTGGAATAATTTCAGACTTCCTCTACAATTAATTTTCTGCAATTTACATCTTCAACATTCTACTAACTCATCCCATCCATGATCAATGTCAAAACCTGGAGCTCTGATACCACATTGTAGCATCCCCAACTCCAAGTTGGGCTATGCCACACCAAAATTTCAACTCTAATACCAATTTAATTCACTAAAATGCTCTACAAATGCACATACTTATGTGAAATAACAACATATATATACATGCAACATATACAGGAAAAACCCATAATAGATAATACATAAAGAATAAAAAAACATTTAAATCAAAAACATAAAAGACACTTAGCTTTGTAAAAAATCACCAATTTCTTGTAGACCTTATAATTTCCTACCAACCATAGACTCTGCTACTCAATAACTCTTAGCAGCAGGTCAGTCCTGAGTGGGGGTAAAACTCCATCAGGCAAAAGGAATCCTAAGCCAAGCTAAGGTATGTCAACAAAACAAAATACTCATACTAAGGNCAAACTATAGAAAAAAAACTGTTGTCTATCATTCCCCACATGCTTGGCCCACCCTAAGAAGTGTGCCCCTTCTCTTCTCAACAATCCTTTAGTTTCCCCACTTCCCTTACAAGGCTTCAACAATAGGATGGATAGGAAGTCTCAAATCCCTGTAGTTGTAACTTGGAACCTTGGGAAATCAATTCCTAGCATTTCTCTCACCTGGAGAGAATGCTCATGGGCCTGACAACCTTCTTCTTCAATAACACACGGGCCTGGAAACCCACCTCTTTAGCTCAATTCCCCCAAGTTAATCGTTTTCCACAACTCAAAGATTTCAAAGTACATGTATGGTGATGGAAGAAAGAGAGCATGGATGGTAGGAGATAATAATGGTTAGAATGATGAAGGAATGATGGTAAAATGAACTAAATTCCCAAATATATATGCATGTTCCCAAATTTACACTTATCATGTTGGGACTACATGGAACCCCACATGGACCCCCCACATACACATACGTTCCCACTTAGGAACTTAGGATAAATGAATATCCCATACTTTATACTTTAAACCTTTTAGGAATATTAATATAATATTCCTTTGGGATTAATCCCCCTTAGCTTATCCCTTTTCCTAGACTCTTAGCCCCCCTTTCCCTTTCTAGTGGAGTTTATACCCCCATTCTTTTTTTTCTGGTTGGTCTATAGTAGTGATGTATTTTTATTAATATCTGAGTGTGATTTCATTTTACAAAGATAGAATCACTAGGCTTTTAGTTTTTAACTCCATCCTAATAACCACAAGTGAACTTTGACCTCAAAATACATATATACAAAGGAACTATGGCCCAAAATATCTTGGCTCACTAGCCTATATGTACATTTACGTTTTCATTTAAAATTTGGGTTCAACCTATGGTATTATATCACACCCACCCTTTTAGATGAGTTTAACGATTGGCTTTGGGAATACTCAACAACAATTTACAAGGTTATACACAATAATAATAATAATTCGGGGATGTGGTTTTTGATTAATAACCATGAATAAAATCTCCCTTGGACCCCTCTCTCTTTTTGAATCACAACCCCTAATAATTTTTTCCCCTCTCATATCATAGCCAATGATTATTTCTTTATTAATCATTTCGATGTTCATAATATACAATTTTTCCCCTAGCCACATTAAATTGATGTTGAATCTTTGATCCAACACATCGACTCACCAGCCTAAATGACATTTATACAACTACATTATAAATTGTGAGGATTGGAACTGGGGATGCTACAGTGCTGGAAGATGATTACATTAAGGATATCCTAAGAGAAGGGTGAATCCTTGTGGCATACCAAGAGAAGTAACCCTCTTCCAGGAATGATGAATGATTATAGGAAAGGACAGGATGTGGTGAGAGGCTCAAAGATTGTTTCAGGACATAAAATAGGTAGCCAATGTGGCCTTATTGAGAAAAAGTATATTATGGAGAATGAAGCAAGGGATCTACAGGAATATTAGGAGAAATATTTGATCCAGGTGGATATCGGTGGCCACCCACCTTTTCCAACTGGCTCAAAACAATTTTCTAGCAATTTTGGTAGTTTACTATTTTTAGCAGTTTTCACTTCCAGAGCCGTTTTGAGGACCTAAACGATGTTTTTTGGGAAATTAGGTTGCCAATATGTAATTTCCTTTGACATTGTACCTAAAATGAATCTCCTCGACGATACCTTTACAATAGGCTATCATACGCCTAAAATGAAGATCGTATGCAAAAGTTACGACCCCGAGAAGTTGATGTACTAACTTACCCGAATGGGGCCCACATGACTTTTGCCGCTTCATCTCCTAGGGTTAGGTTTTTGGATGT
>JASDQU010282717.1:11961-24073 GCA_032191745.1 Picea mariana
AGTATTTACGAGCATGAGAAAGAACAAAGACTAAGCTCAGGATTGTTTTCATTTTTACGCAAGATTTAAAACAAAACAAAACTATGCTTGGTCCTGGTTTCATTTTTACACCAGCTCGAACCAGAGGAAACTATGCTTGAGGTAGTTGGTTTCATTTTTACACAAGCTTGAACCATAGAAAAATATGCTTGCACTTGGTTTTATTTTTACACAAGCTTGGACCATAGAAAACTATGCTTGCGACTTCCCAACGCGTTACATAGGGATGGTTGGTACTTAGCCCCCACCTTACAAAGCTAGCGACATAACTTCAACATGAAGTCCAGAGGCTGAGGCAAATTCCCCCCAAGCTTCATTTCATCCAACTGAAAAGGAGAATGAAATGAAACTTCAAATACTAGATGAAGGACTTGACTCAAATAGAGAGGGGGGAAAACTATTGCATTTTTTAACGAGCTTGACATAGAAACAACAACTATGCTCGTAACCTCTGTTTCATTTTTTAATGAGGTTGTCACAGAGACAAAAAAAATATCCTCGCAAGTGGTTTCATTTTTTAACGAGCTTGAAATCAGAAAACTATGCTCAAAGACCTCTGTTTCATTGTTTAACAAGGTTTCCTCAAAGACGCAAAAACTATCCTCGGGGTCTCTCTTCTTGATCATGGATTCCAAGAGGACAATGCTTCAGAAGGATATCATGTCAAGGGACAAAACTCGGTCATGGCTTCTAAGATATCTTCACTAGATGGAAGGAACACACTCTGGAAGGAACACATGTTGAGGGTTGCGACAGGGGTAAGGAGATCAGGCTCTAAAGACCCTATTGAAGAGATCACCATGTCAACTATCGGATCCAATTCATTAGAAGTGGAAGTCATGGGAGACAATGCCACATAATTGACATGTGGCAGGGGCGATACTGTCTTTATATAAGAACCATTTAGGGAGGTAATTCAGTCAGGACCAATGAACGAAAGTTGATCAATAGTCACCATTCTTCCATCGTGAGGAAAATATATCACACGAAAAAGAGTAGATACAATAGCTTTCATGGAATATACATAATCCCACCCAAGGAGTAAATCAAAATCCAAGGGGTCTTGGACTACCATGACATCAATAAAGACAATTTTCCCTCCCAAAGTTACAAGAAACTGAGGAAGGGTCCCTAAAGGTTGACTAGTTCTTTTGTTAAAAGATAACAGATTCTACGTAACCGGCACAAGCTGAGGAAAACCCAAATATTGCCAAGCAAAAAAGGAAAAAATATTAACGGACACACCTTCATCTATCAGTGTCTAAGGAACATCTCAACCACAAACCTGTACTGTAATATGGAAAGGAATGTGAGAGGGAAGACGAGGTCCAGTTAGCACACCCCAATCAAAATGGATGGCTTCATTACTTGGAGGGGGTTCCACGAGAGGAGGAATACCCACCGGCATGGTAGAGTCTGTATCAACGAGAAAAACGTGGGCAGTATTGGGTTTACTCTTGAGAGGGAGAGTAGGATCGACCGATGGTGAGATCAAATCGACCACTTGGGTTTCATTCTCCAAGGGGAGACTAGGGTCGACAGGATGAAACAGATCGACTGCTTGGTTTTCACTCTTTGATGGGAGAGTGGGATCAACTGAGGATGGGATCGATCAACCACTTTTTTAACACTCTCTAAAGGGAGAGTGGGATCGACCGAAGATGGGATTGGATCAACCACTTTGTCATCTGGTTCAATTAAGGACGTGGCCATATTGACGACATGATCAATCAAACTGACCGACAGGGGAACCAAATTGATCACTTCGTCAACTACAGGGGGGTTGAGAGAAATCTTGCGATAAGCAGCTGGAAGTTGGGGTTGTGAAAGAGTCACGTCTTCCAGGAATTTTGAGGCTTCTTCCATATGAGGGAAAATATGAGTTAGATGACGCCCTTTGTATAGCATACACGGGAACTTGGCTCTACTTTTCTTCTTCCCAACTGTATCATGACTAGTTGACGGGAGATCATCAACATGTTATTCAGAGGCTGACAATATGGGTTGACGAGGGTGCGTAGACCATACTTCTATAACATTGGATAGACCAGGGAAATCCTTAAGAAGATGGCTACCCTTACAAAGTCTACAAGGGTACTTGGACTTATGATTTGTTTGGGTGATCTTGACCTCATCAACACTCCCAGCACGATTAACAGTAACTGGTTTTTTTCCAACATGTTTGACAGTGGTTGGAGGTTTTGACCCTTGTTTATCTTTCTTCTTCTTAATCTTTATTTTCTTCTTATTATTATTCACCGGGTTACTAGCTTCAAAACTTTCACTCGACGAAGAAGATGAAACAGAAGGCGAGCTTGCAAGCGATGAAGGCAAAGAAGACCTTACTGGTGAAGAAGGTGAAGGATCAACATGAGTTTGATGCTCTTGGGGGGAAGTGCTTGTGACTGAAGCACTAACTGCATTCAGGATTACCTGAGTGGAAAACAACCATACCGGTAATCCAATTGTGAGACCTGGAAGGCTCAAAGTAGTAATATGAGGAGGACCAATGTTTCCGTAAGAAGGAAAAATGAAAGGTTCCCCTAGAAAAGGAGTTCCTTCATTGGTCATTCTGGGAACTTACGCCATAAAAATAAAGATACAATCTAGAGTTCACTAGTGAAAACAAACAGCACACGTTAAAAATCTAGTAAGAAAACAAGCAAATAAAACCTTCTCACAATGAGCGCACTAGTTGGTGATGAAATCCAACGTCGCAGGAACAAAGTAAGAAGGGGCTGAGATAGAGCAGGTGGAAAAGTTACGTTGACGACCTTCTTAACGAACTTACGCCTTGGTGCAAGTTCCCACACATAATCGTGGGTATACCCTCCAAGGAGCCCGAGTGAGTTTGGCCAATGTCGATTCTAGGTACCGTGAAGACTTGCCCCTCAATAGTCACCTTATGTAAAGACCCTAAATATATAGGCCACTAAGGTTACCAATCACTATAGCGATGCCTAGGGAAACAATCAACAGTCTGATCCATGTGCAAGGGTAGGGTATCTAGCCCGAAATCAACTTGAAAGGATTCCACTCATCATTGTGGGTATACCTCTCAAGCGACCCCCATAATACGCGTAATCTATACACCAAGACCAACAAAGAAGGGTGAGTAACTCTTCCAGTCTCAATGCGACCTCATGATTGACCCTTGTGTTACAAGGGCTTCCCAGGACAAAATGTAGTAAGTGGATTTAACTCTCCCTATCACAAGATACTATGTTTGTTTGCATCTTTGGAAATTTATCTTTCACACCTATTCCAAAGCCCTACGACTAATCTAATGTAGGTTTGCTACCAAAAAAGATAAAAATGTCTAATCAATTTTTATAAGTGCTTTATTTTATGGCTGTTGTTACTCAAGAGGAAAATGGCGTGGACAATATGGTGTTTTAACCGACTCGAAAGTTATGCAAAGAAATGAAGATGTAATCTTTTCATTTCAATGAAAGCTATGCTACGAGAAGGAGAAAACATTTATCATTCCTAGATGCACAATGTCCCAAAATCTTAAAACTCATCAATATCAATATTCTCAAGAAATGAGCAAAAACGATTGTACACCAATGCACGATTCATAATTTAAGGTCAAAAAATGCCAAGAATCATGCAATTCCACTACTTCAAATGCAAGGATGCCCCCAATCCAATATAAAGCAATAAATTAAATCTTTTTGTTTCAAAAATTTTACTAAAAGCAATAATGAACTTTCTTAAAACAAAGAAACCCAAACTAAAAGTTTTCTTTTAAAGCGAACTATTCAGAAGAAATCTAATCTTTCCCTAAACAATTCTAAAGAAAACACAGGCTTTGGAATTGAAAGACACTCAAAGCAAGAGATTGATCCTTCAAAACCAAACAAAGCAAATATGGCTAAAAGAAACTCAAAGAATGTCAAGCAGACTGTAAACAGATCAATATAGGCTCCAAAAGTTCAATCCAGCTGATCAAAGAAAAACGGGGCATCAAAATATAGGAAAGCTTAATTCCAAACAAAAATTTCAAATGGGTTCACAACCTAGCTATAGGGTGTAGTGAGAAAATCAGTGGAGTTTGCAGGCTGGACATAGGTAGGGTGCGAACATGTTGCACTGGATTGCACAGTAGGGTGCAAAACTGAGGGGTTTCGCAGACTGTAGACTAGTATAGTGCGAGACTGCTTGAAATCAAAGAGAATTTGGAAAAGGACAAAAGAGTATAAGTGAACTTTCATATCATGAAAGTCTAGATGGATCTCCCATAGACTCAGAAACCAGAAAACAAGCAATCAAAGCAAGGGAAACTAGACTAACTAGGAAACAATTTGTTCCCCAGTAGAGTCGCCAATTTTGTCATTGGATAAATAGGTAGGTGTGGACACTAATTGATCTCGCTAGATCCACCTAGATATAGAACAAAACACACCAAAACATGATGTGTTCCTTAAGTTTTAAGTATTGAATTTACTAACTAAAGAGGGATAGGTGACATACCATGTAAACGTCGCTTCCTCTTGCCATCACCATCCTAGCTCCGTTCCAACACTCATACAATGATGATCCTGCAAAAGAATGCAACCAACCAAATTGATAGTAATAGCATAAACTCAATATAAACCTATGTATGTGATCAAGGAATCATACAATAAAACACAACAAGCTTTATAGGAAAGAATCATATTATTGTATCATATTAAATGTGAAAGAGAGATTACAACCATGGCATTGATGTCGTAAGGTCCCTTCCAACCATCCTTCGTTCCCCACACACTTCCACTCCAAGAACTATGAGAGCATAGATCTGGTAATATTCACAATCTATCTTGACAAAGTGGCTCATCTAGCCAAGCTAACAATCTCCAAAGCTCAATCCAATCCAAGCTAATCCAAAAAGCTCCAAACTCCAAAGCTCAAAAGCTCAAAAGCCAACTTTCTCCATGAGATCTCCTCTCCTTTTATAAGTTGAAGAGGATAAGGTGAGGAGGTTAGGATGATCCCACTAAATCATGAAAGCGAGTAAGATCCAAACCATTTGGATGCCACCTCACCATGGAAGTTTCTCCTTCTAGAAGCATCAAGAATATGCTCATTTTTCCCACGTGTGAGCATTCTCGCACCTTGCTTATAGAGAAACTTGTGAACCTCTCACAACTCAGCTATGGTGCAACCTGCGAGAATCAGGCATTCTCGCACCCTAGCCATAGTGCATCATGCGAAAATAATCTTTAATAGGGTTTTCATAAAGGAAAATGCAACTTCTTTTCTCAGGAAAAGTTCTTCTCCCTTCTTTCTTCAGGAACTCAAGCCACTGACCCCTCTGAAGACTACAGACATGTTTACATCATTAACAGTCATAGGGATGATGAAAATAATGTGTAACACCTTAGCAGAATGGAATTGCAGAATGCAAGAATCAGACGTAAGTAAGAATTTTTAGATGTCTTTTGTAGGCCAAAGATTTTCCTCCTCGCTTCTAGGCCGAATTTGTTTATTTTGAAAACTATATACTCAATATCATCTCAACTCAAGTTGTTTCTTTGGTGAATCCAATATAATGATGGTGTGGAAGGAATCCCTCAATCAATCACCTTCATGTGTTTGGATGGATCATATTTACAATGATTGCACAAATAAATTGGAGGAAAAGAGTCATACTTGCATCATGATGGGCTACTCTGAAGAGTCTAAATCCTATCACATGTTTGACCCTATCAAACGATAGATCATTATCAGAATAAATGTATGGTTTGATGAGAAGTCTCCTGACATCATGTTGTTGAATGCCTCATTTGGATTGTTACAGGATCATCACTTTGATGTTTTTTTTACTCTGGTTATCCTGTTCCATTTTTTAGTCTTTTGACTGGATGATCGAACTCTATTCGTACTTCAACTGTGCCATCGGCCTCCAAGTCAAATGGTTAATCAATTTCTATTTCGACTGGTCCACCTTCTCCTTCGATTGAAAATGTTTTGAATTTTGATTGAACTTTTGTAGTGAACAACAATTCACCCCTTTCTTGTCTACCTAGATGGGTTTCCAAGACAATTTAAGTTATTGGTCCTAATGTCGGTGATGCTTCTTCAAGATGACAAACTCGTATTCACAAGAAACATGTCAACGTTTCTTCGATGACTTATGTTCTTGAAACCTATGATCCTGTTACCTACTTCGATGTGCAAGGAGAACCTAAATGGGAACAAGCTATGAAAAAAAAATGGATTTTCTATTAAAGAATCAAACTTGCGATTTAGTTCCCCAACCTCAAGGGAACAACATTGTGAAGTGTCAATGGGTCTACAAGACCAAATTTACCTCTGAATGATTTTTGAGAGTCACAAAGCTTTCTTAGTTTTGAAGGTATTTTATCAACAAGAAGGCATCAACTACACTGAGACCTTTTCCCCTGTTGTGAAGATGAACTATGTTCCACTAATTCTTTCTCTTGTTGCTCGATTTGGATGACAAATCCACTAGATGGATGTGAAGAGTGATTTTCTTCATGGTGACCCATCTGAAGAATTTTTCATGGAAAAACCTCCTAGTTTTGTGACAAAACATAACATGGTGTGTAGACTTCAGAAGTATCTTTATGGTTTAAAGTAAAATCCCAGAACTCGGTATAATAAGATTGATAATTTCTTTCTTTGTCTTGGTTTCAAACGTTGTGAATATGATCATAGTTTTTATGTACTCCATACTCATGAAAACACTTTGATTATTGTTGTATATGTTGATGAGCTTGTCATAATCGGTAATAACATTGATCTCATTCTTAGATTGAAGAAACAACTTGTTGACTCCTTTGACATGATAGATCTTGGTATTCTGCATTATTTTTTGGGTCTTCAAGTATTACCACTATCTAATGGTTTTTTCATTTCTCAATCTAAATATGTAATGGATCTATTGACACATTTTAATATGTCATATTGTAAGCCTCGTTCTACTCCTTTTCAATCTAAAGTTAAGTTGAGCGAAACTTGTCAAACTTCCAAAGTTGATGCCACTCTCTATCGACAATTGGTCGGAAGTCTCATTTATCTTACTCACAGTCTATCTAAAATTTCCTTTTTTGTTAGTGGGGTTTCTCATTTTATGCAAGATCCCATAGAAATCCATTGGAAAGCGGTCAAAATGATTGTTTGATATCTCAAAGTCACTATTCATATTGGTATCAAATATTGTTGAAGTTCAGATTCGTTGGTCGACTTCACCAACTCTGACTGGGAAGGAGACAATGTTGATTGGAAGTCCACTTCTGGAAATGTGTTTTGCTTCAGCATTGGACTGTTTTCTTGGTCATGCAATAAATATAAGGTAGTCTCTCTATCGACTACAAAAGAATAATATCACAATTTCGTTCATGCAGGTATAGAGGCAATATGTATTTTCCAACTGTTGGGTGAACTTGGATTTCCTGTACATATTTAGACTACACTTTACTGTGACAATTATAGTGCCATTCAAGTTGCAGACAACCCTGTTGCACATAGTAAGATGAAACATGTTGATATCCATGCTCATTAATTGATATAGTTGGTTCATGAGAACATTTTCTCTCTTGCATATTGCATAATAGATGATCAAATTGTTAATATATTTACAAATCATTTATCTGAAACTAAGTTTATTAAGCTCTATTTGATGTTTGGGATTTAGGAAGTTGCAATTATGGGGGGCTGTCTTGCTGACTTAATATCACCTCTTGAATTTCTAGAGCTGTGTGTTGATGGTGGGGGGGGGATGGAACCTCAAGTTCTGATGGTTCATCACACTTCTCCTAGAATCATTTAGTTGATTGGTCAACCAACATCTGGAAACATTTAGTTGGGCGATCGACCATATATATACATCATTCGGTCGAGTAGCCGACAAGCTTTCCAGTTATATAGTCAACCAACATTCGAAGATAGTCGATCTGTGGATCAACCAGCCGAGCAATTGACTACTAGTTGGATACATAAATGGTCATTTCAAGCACCCTTGTCGAGCCAACTAGACAATGTGTATTTGACAGAGTAAACTCTAACCACCGATGGTTGTATGTGGAAAATATCTTCCTCATTCCAAGAAAGTTGGTTAGGTATTGAAGCTATAAATAGTAGACCCGATGGGTCATTATATACAAGTGATATGAGTGATACAAGTGTGTTGTATTCCAACACTGAACATGTTGTGTGTGTGTGTTCAATATGCATTTTCATGTTCTTATTACAATGCACTATCCTTAAGTGTTGTAATGGTGTCTCTATACACCACCTCTTATCTTGAAATTTATTCCTCTTCAATTATCTATAGTTCTGTTTATTTGTTTCATATCAAGTTACATCCAATCCCCAACATAAACTTCACCAAAACAAATTATAGTGAAACTTCCAATATGATTCATTTGAGACTAATTTTAGGACGAGTAAAAAACCTAACTTCCACATGATATATCTCATAAAGTAAAATGATCCAAAACTTGAAATTGTTTTTGCGGGTACTTCACTATGTCTCCTAAGGATACCAAATGTTATGAACCAAAATCCAAAAATAGAAAAATAATATCAGGAAGAAGTAACTACATGCCTTAATAATGATAAACATTCAAGTAATAGTAATCCACTTCCAAGGGGAAGCCTCCTTTTACAATATATACAATGCACAAGATACAATGCCTATATAAATGAATCTCCTTTATTATAAATAGGAGATAAAGTGAACATATGTAACCTGGCACTAAGTGGACCTAACCATAACTAATAAACTAATAATAAATGAGTGTTAGGACCTTCACATAGGGCCATATGGGCCTTGATAATAAAAGGTTGGAATTATGGTATATGTTATTTGTGGCTATAGGAAAATTGCTTTAACTAGAATTTTATGTTCTTTACAACACCAATGGGAACACTATGATATTTCTTCCCATCAGGAAAAATCTCCTAACTACACTCCAATGATGACACATATAATTTACACCTCTGATTACATTTTAATATCAATTACCCTCGCCTGAAATTACAACTTATTAGTGCATATGCATAACATATATTCAACCATGTGAATTATTATTTGATCTATTGTCAACATTGAATGTTTTTTGGATTATATGTAAATACTAGCATACTTGGGCTTAAGATTGTAGGTGAGATGATTTGTCCAACTTCTTTGATCCTTAGGGTTTTTGAGAGGTCATGGGTTCAAGATAAAAGGGTGTCAAATTATAAATGTCCATTAGTGTGAAGGTTTCTTGGTTTCAAGGGAGGGTATAGCCTTGATAATGGCCCTATTACTCTGCTACTTCTAGCTGGTAAAAAATGATTAGTCACAATGCCTAGTGGCATAGTGGATACATCGCTATTAATTGAAAAATAATAATAGCACAATCACATAAAAAAAATTATAGAGATATATTAAGCATATTTTTATTATTTTATAATGACATATATCAAACACATTTTATGTAATTGTGCTAATTGAAGACTAAGGAGGAAGCATAATTAAGTGGTTTGTGGACATGGATAAAAATGTCATATAAATAATAATTGTGAATGGAGTTTATTTTGGTAGGTATATACTGAAAATGAATAAGGCAACATGTACATTGTTAATTTAGTGTTGTCAATTAAAGAAATATTATATGTTCAAAATTTAAAAAAATGATTAACCATGAATGTATAAAAATTTACTTTTTTCCAAGAAAAACTTTGTAGGGAAACCCTTGAAAAATTCGCTTGCATAATATCTAGTGTAAACATGTTAATGTCAATTATGATGCCTAACTCGATAGAGACATATAGTAAGGTATGTAATACAAACAACCAATCCAGGGGGATGATAGAATTTGTTTACTTATAAGATGTAAATTATGTTCACTTAAAACGTTTATGTTGAATATGAAATAATTTTTTTACTTATAACATATAAATAGTATAATGTTGAATATGTTTGAAGGAGTTTACTTATGTTGAATATTGTTTATAAGATGTAAATTATGTTCACTTAAAACGTTTATGTTGAATATGAAATAATTTTTTTACTTATAACATGTAAATAGTATAATGTTGAATATGTTTGAAGGAGTTTACTTGTTTATGTTTATGTTGATTGTATTAATTGTTGAATGATGTGACTATCTTGACCATTAAAGGAGTTGACATACATTGATTATAATGATTATGTAGATTATATAAAGAATATGTTGATAGAATTTACTATGTTGAAGGAGTTTATAAGTTAACTATTGAAATATTTGATGAGCATTGATTATGTTGACTATGTGGAATATGTTGATTGTGTTGACTTTGCTGCCCATATTGTGTATGTTGACTATTTAAGAACTTGAATTTTGTTGAGTAGGTTTATTATGTTGAGTTTTATGACTATTATGATTATGTTGATTATATTAAGGGTTGTTAATGCTAGACCATGTTTATTGTGTTGACTATTGGAGGAGTTGACTAGGTTCATTGTTGAAGGATCTAACTTACTTTGACTATGTTAATGAAATTAAATATGTTTAATGTTAAAGGAGGTGACTATATTCACTATATAAAGATTGAATGTGTTGGGGCCTCAATTAACCAAGTCCTCAGACTCCCCCCCTCCTTTCTAAATTAAGGATTACTTATTCCTTTACAATTTTTTGTTGATGCTTAATTGAGGAGTGTTTGAATGTATATGTGTTTTGAGGTTTATAATTGATGAGTAATGTATTAATTTTTTTCTTTCTTGAGAAATCTTTATTACCCTTGCATTTTCCTTTGGTGTTTGTTTCAAGTAGCTCAACTTTATTTCCGACTTGGTTTTTGGTGAGGTGTCTCATTTTTGTGTTTTTAGTCTAAAATATTTTATGATAAGTCTAGCCTTGGAATACATTTCTTTGCTATTTGAAAGATGGTGTTGATCATTTTTCATTGGGAAATTGTTATAATTGGAAATTTCTTCTTTCAAAATCCTTGAGTGTACTCAATGGGCCTCTTGAAAATTTAGAATCTACAATATTTCAGAACCCCTGATGCACTCATCATGACAATTCATATATTAGAATGCTCTTATAATTTGAATGGACTAAACATTTCATTATTTAACTTTCAAACAATCATATTGCATATTTTGAATCCATGTTATTCCACTCATAAGGCCACAACCATTTTTTGAAGTTACTTATTTAGAATCAAATGGGTCCCCTTCAAATTAAATCAAATGAGACATCTTTCAAAATGAGTCAATGGCTTATCAAGATACTTTCAAATTCCAACATCGATTCTTTCGAAAGTCTCCAGTACCAGGGATAAATTTAAGGATGAAAATTTATCTTAAAATGTAGAAACTTTGGCTAATCTTACTAGTCCTTAATATGCAAATTATAAAATGTTTGGAGACATTTTTGTAAAAATATTCAAATTTGTAAGGATTCTATAAAGTTTCTATAATTTCTTGGTGATTTTTAAGGTAAAATAATTTTACCCTATAGAATTTGGGTGAATAATTTTTAGAAAAAATATAAATTAGAAAATCCTTTTTTGGGAAAAGCATGCAAAATTGTCCCATGGGTGAAATTTAGCCCCTACAATTTTCCTTTCCCAATATTTTATCAATGATTTTTTGAATATATTTCTTTGAAATTTCCTGATAATTTATTAGAGAGCTTTTGAGAATCCTTGTTATAATTTTCTCCTATGTCCTATTGAGCCATTCTTAAAGATCACTTTTTTGGGACCCATGACATAACATTGAGAGGTTTGCAAAGTTTTGAATGATACATATTTTGAAAGTTCAGGATGATTCATTGAGTGTTTCCAAAATCGTCTGTAAAAAGTCCTTAACAATTCATTGGGTCAATTTCATAGATGTTCTTTTGAAAGTCCTTGATAGGTCAATAGGATTTTTCTGAAAAATATTCTTTCAAAATTCCTGGAT
The DNA here is from genome assembly GCA_032191745.1 of Picea mariana. Classification (NCBI taxonomy): domain Eukaryota; kingdom Viridiplantae; phylum Streptophyta; class Pinopsida; order Pinales; family Pinaceae; genus Picea; species Picea mariana. The sequence goes on from JASDQU010282717.1 coordinate 23,894, forward strand.
AGTTTATTGGGAACTTCTAAAAATACATTTTTTTGAAGGTGCTTGAAATTTCATCATGCATATTCAAAATATCTTTTGGAAGGTTTCTTATAATTCAACATGCCTAATTGAAAGATATTATTTTGAATTTACCCAATAGTTCATCGGGACATTTTCAAAGATATTACTTCTAAATCACCC
>JASDQU010282724.1:0-14663 GCA_032191745.1 Picea mariana
TATCAATCTGTACTAAAGAATGATGTATGAGATGTTGTCCCAAGACTAGAAGGAAAGTCCATAGTAACTTCCAAATGGATTTACAAAATCAAACATGTTTCTGATGGAAGCATTGAAAAATATAAAGCAAGATTCATGGCCAAAGGGTTCTCACAAATAGAGGGAGGTGACTATGACGAGAATTTTTCACCAATATCCAAATATGCCTCCATTCGATCCATGATTGCACTAGATGTTTCCATGGGTTGGAGGCTACATCAGATGGATGTAAAGACAACCTTTATAAATGGAGAAATTGAGGAAGGAGTCTATATTGAACAACCAGAAGGTTTCATGATACACATCGAAAAATATCATGTATGGAAATTGAAGAAATCCCTATACAGTCTAAAACAAGACCCACGTGCTTGGTACGAGAAAATGGATGGTTTCTTGATGAGTTTGGGTTTTAACAAAAGCACAGTCGACTCAAACTTATATTATCACATTGATGGAAATGAGTGTCATATTCTAGTTCTATATGTGGATGATCTTTTCATCACTGACATAGACAGACTCATTGTTGAATGCAAACAAGCATTAACTACCAAATTTGAAATGAAGGATTTGGGCCAAATGCATTATTTCTTGGGACTGGAAGTATGGCAGAGATCAGATGAAATTTTCCTAAGTCAAGAAAAATATACTTTGGATATTCTGAAAGGATTCAAAATGATAGACTATAAATCCATGCCTACTCCAATGGTAATGGACTTAAAGAAGATGAATGACACTGATTCAAGAGACATAGATCCACATTTATAGCGACAACTTATTGGATCGTTGATGTATCTGATTAACACCAAGCCACGCATTTGCTATGCAGTAAATGTTCTTAGCTAGTTTATGAGCCAACCAAGACAGACACATTGGATAGCTGCAAAACATGTATTGAGATACTTACAAGGCACAATTGGTTATGGCCTAAGATATGAACCTAAGTCTGGAAGGATATTCCTATGCAGATTGGGCAGGAAGTGAAGTAGATAGAAAGAACACCTCAGGTAGTTGCTTCACCCTAGGATCAGCCATGGTTTCCTGGTGCACCAGAAAACAAATCTTTGTGACTTTGAGTACAATAGAGGAAGAATACATTGCATTGATTGTGGCAGTTCATGAAGCTGTATTGCTTCACAAAATTTTGACAGACTTGTTCGATCATGATATGGATCTGAAGATTATTCATTGTGACAACCAGAGTTGTGTAAATCTCTCTGAGAACCCAATATTTCATGACAAGTCAAAACATACTGAAATCAAGTATCACTATATCAGACACATGGTGCAGAGGAAGACAATTCATGTACAATATCTTTCTACTCATGAACAAATTTCATATATCTTATCTAAACCACTTGCCAAGACAAAGTTCGAGTATTTTCATGAGAAAATTGGCATGATAGAGAATGCCTCCCTAGCTGAGAGGGAGTGTTGATGAATGCATCTATGGGAGACATCCTCTAGCTTACAAACCTGTGAGATGTGGAACATAGCAACTATGTGAGTCTTTCTCTCAGATTACAAACCTGAGAGAAATCCCCTAAGAAGGGTATGTGGTTTCTTGCTGAGATAGAGCTAGGAACATAGATATGACCTCCTCCATGACATGACTGAGAATAACTCCATATGATTATCCGGTGGAAAAATGATCTGTTGAGTTAGGATGTGCCTGTGGCTGAGCACAAGGTGAACGTGTGAAATCCCAAAAGTGTTGGGCACATCGTCATCTGAACATAAATGAAGATGATGTGATAGCCTCCTCTTAGCAGCAGAGTCAACGAGAAGACTCCACGTGATTCTCCTGTTGGTGGAAGTGGGAAAGCAGATCTATAGAGTGGACAAGCACAGGTGAACGTGTGAACACCTAGTTCTTTTGTGTAATGCAATGAATCAGAGCTGTGACATCCCTATTGATGTGCCCCTAGTGGATGAGCACTAGTGGATGTATCATATCCTTTTCTATATATTGTTGAAGAGTCAGACCTACCTCTAACCCTAATAGTGATGTAAAGGGTACTGGTCAACCCCACCTTAATATGGTTAATAATAAATGTAAAAGATAATTAATATTAATACTAATACTAATATTAATAATAATATAGTTGACCTAGAGAGGTCATCCCTATTGAGCCAATAAACACCATTGTTGATTGGTCAAAGTCTAATATAAGTAAGAGATGATTCTCCATTGTAGAATCATATCTTACTTGTGAGTTTGGAAATTTTAGCAAGTACACTATGTTGGGAAAAAGGTGTGCACCTCTCTTGGGCGCTAGAGTTATAGGGTTTTGTGCACCCTCTTGTGTGCTAGGTATTTCTGGTTGGCAAAGTTATTTCTCTTGAATATTATAGCAAAGGATTTGGCTAGGTTTTCTTCCCTTGTTGAGAAGGATTTCCCAGGATACAGTTTGTGTTATTGTTCATGGTGCTTCTTCTTGTGATCTTGGTTACTGCAACATTTATGTTTATGGTTATATGATGAAATTGAATGAACTTCATTCTTAACCTAATGCTTATGAAAAAACAACATTCAGTTGGTTCTGAGGGTGTAAGTTGAGTCTTACATTATAGAGTTGGTTCTCTTTTAGAGTTGTGCTCTATTCAACTGTTGTTGATAACCCAAGGATTGCAGTTCGTAATAAAAAGAAAATTGTACATACATCTTGTGTTCCTTGTCTTCCTTGTGGTGATAATCATTTGATGATATATTGATGATATATGTTCACATTTAACTGGTTATAAATGACAACAATAAGTAATGATTAAATGGTGATTTCTAACTAATGAGTTTTGTGAAAGGGAAGGTTTGGGAAAAATATCCCTACACTGTTCACCCCCCTCTCAGTGTATTTGGTGTGTCCAACAATTGGTACCAGAGAAGGCCTTCACTAAAGCCTTAACAATCTTAGAGGAGATCTATGGATACACAAATGGATGATGAAGTTCCAATCCTTGATGAGGAAAAATATTCTACTTGGAGAATATAAATGAGAGTGCATTTGAAGGAAATGGAAGAAGGTATTTGAAAGGAAGCCATTGGTGGATAAATTTCCTTAAAGAACAAGTCAAAGTTTCCAACTCAAAGGGAAGGAAAGAAGAATGTTGCATTGGCTCTCAAGACCATTCTTAGTGGACTCTCAATCCCTATCAAAGAGAGCATAGGACAATTCACTTCCGCCAAGGATATATGGCTAAAGCTATAGGAGATATATCAAAGCAAGAAGGAAGCTCTTGAAGACATTTCAAATGAAGGCAAAGAATCGTGTGATGATGTTTCCAAAAGGGAATATCTTGAAGATCTTTCAAATGAAGGTAAAGAATCCTCAAAGACCCTTGATTGCAATAATTCAAAATGTGATGATATTGAATATTTCTCTACAAGTGAAGAAGAAAATCTAGAAATAGTTTGTATAGAATCAATTGATTGTTATCCCATGGAAGAAGTAGAAGAAAAAATATCGTAACTTTAAAATAAAGTTGAAGGGGGTCTATATGAATATAGAAATGACCACTATTATATAGACTATATCTATCTTTCAGATAACAATAAAAGGTTTCTTAAGAAGAGTCAAAGGCACATCTTGAAGTTAAAGGAAATGATCAAAGAGAAAGGAGAGAGTAATAAGACTCAGTTAGAAGAAAAGGAAGAGATCACAAGACTAAATAATGAAAAAGAAGATAAGAAGGTAGATGATGAGATTAGCAAAAGTCTTGAAATTATTGTCCATCTCAAGACCCAAATTGAAGAATCCAGAAGAGTAGAGGAAATATTGAAGTATCAAGTAAATGAAAAGGAAGAGTCATGTCATAAGTTAGAAGCTAAAGTTGTTGATCTTAGAAAGAAAGTAGAGAAGTCAAACAAATTCTTGAATAGCTCACAAATCTTGAATGAGATATTGGTAAGTCAAAGATCACAAAATGATAAATCAAGTCTTGGATACAAGAGAGAAGCCACACATGTTGAAGCAAGAACCTCAAAGAAGCATGAGGTAAGTCCCTCACTCTCAAAGGATGAAGATAATGTTGAGGATTCATTTTGTTGTTGGCATATTGGTAGATGCACATGGTTGGCATATCGGTAGCTGCATATGGTTGGCATGTTGGTAGAGGCATATGATTGGTATACTATTGGCATGTTGGCTTAGGTGCAGACTCAGGGTTCAATACTCAAGAGGGCACAAACAAGCCCTAACTATTGGCCCTTTTGGAAATACCTATGCGGCAAATTCAATCTCACTTGAAGTAGTTATAGGGGGTTGTAGGACATAGGTGTCTACATCTAGAAGGAATGCAAAGTGGATTCAAAGCAACAACACACAAAAACTTAGTATTCTTTATCTTCCTACAACCTACTGCGCAAGTTATATCTTAGATATAACAAATTATCACAATAGAATCATATCAAATGAAAAAGAACACAAAATCAATCACACATAACACAAAATATACATGGTTCACCCTCTCTCTAGGGCTACGTCAACAGGATTGTGATTTATAATATATTAAGATGAAGCATACAGTTCTTATCTTCACTCTTAGCTAACAGATCTTCTCTCTTCTCCTCTCTTTCCCTATCTTCCCTGTGCACCCAGCTGCAGGGTTGATATTTGCACCCAACTGAAGATCTTACAATACCAGAGGGCTTTGTAGTGATCACTTCTCTCTCACACAACAATAATCACTCAGGCTAATAAAAAAACTAGAATGAACAATACCAACCATGAAAACAAACCATCCCAGGTCCTTTAGACCTTTATTTATACATTACAATAGCTCTCAGACACCCTTAGGTTAAAACCTAAGTGTCAAAACCCTAGATACCAAAACCCTAGGTGTCTCAAACCCTAGGTCAACTTGACCCACTTTTTCAAGGCTTCGCCATCCTGTCTTTCCTTCCTTGTTGCGCGGTGCTCCAAAGCATCCAATAATGGATTTTTCCTCTTATAGATTTTTCCACGAACCCTCTTCCTTGATGATCTGCCATCCTCAATTTCCTCATCCAACAACTTGATTTCTCTTACTTCACTCCATCTTTTGTTCTCACTTCGACCCAGTCTCAGTCACTATGTCTTCCACATAGTTCGCATTTTTCCTTTTCTTCCTTGATCTTCGCTTACTTCCATACCCAAGGGCCAACAGACCCCCAACACTCACATGTGACTCATCCCGAGGCACTTCAGATCTGAACTTCTTGTTTTGTTTCGACTTCGGACTGCACGGGGAAACCTTTGTTTTTTACTCGATTCCTCCCTTCTTTGTGCAGACTATATTTTCTGTGTCTAGTACCAAGATTCAACTACACCTGGTAACCAGACCCTTTTCCTTATTATTTTACTGGAAGCTGCGACACAGTTGGTTGTCATAATACACTTTCAACCGACTCTCGTTCACCAACCCTTCCTTTCATTCTCCAATCAAAGTTTTCAATTGTGCAACTCCTCCTTCTTTAACATAGGCAACCTGATATGGCCCAAGACAATGCATTCTGAACTTTCATGGATGCTTCATGAACTTGTTTTCATATACCAATACCAGACCTCCTTTTTTAAATGCCTTTTTTTGATGTGTATGTCATGGTAGGCCTTCTCTCTTTCTTTTTGAACCTGCTGGTGGAATACTGCAATAAATATTTCTTCTTCCAGTTCGACCAACTATGTAAGCCTCTCTTGCACAACACGAGTGTCATACATATTTGTAAAAGCTTCAATTCTCAGACTAGGAATGAAATATTCCATGGGTACGACTTCTTCTAGACCATAGACCAATTTAAAGGGGGTTTGCATGGTCAGTTTCTTGCAAGTGGTTCTATAGGCCCATAATACTTCTGGTACTCTCAAACCCCAATCATCCATGTTCACACTACAAATCTTCGTCAGCGTTGTCTCTAAGATATTGTTGAATGCTTCAGCTTTCCCATTCACTTGCGGGTGGTAAGGTGTTCTCTTCTGATGATGAACTTCAAATTCCTTAGTCAAGCCTTCAATGGTCTTGTTAATAAAATGTGTACCTTAATCTCTCATAAGAGTCTTTGGGCATCCAAAACTGGTTATGATATCATCAAATATCAAGGCCACACTTGTAGCTGCATTACAATCCTTAACTTCTCTTGCTTCTGTCGATATGGTCAAATACTCTATCGTAGTGATTATGTATCTAGCTCCTGTACACTTCCCTGGTAGGTTTATAGGTCCCACAAAGTCAATGGCCCATTTCTCAAAGGCTTGTAAGGTTAGCTAGGGTTATAAAAACATTTCATCTCTTCTAGATGGTTTCCCAACTCTTTGGCATACATCACAGGCTCTGGAATAATCTTTAGCATATCTGTGTAAGGTAGGCCACCAAAGGCCAGGTCTAAGAACCTTATGCAATGTTTCTTTCCCTATGTAGTGTCCTCCTGCGATGCCTTCATGTTTTTCTGTGAGGATTAATGGTCTCTCTGCTTCCATACCACACCTAATTAATATCTCATCAGGTCCCATCGTGTATAGTTGTCCAGTTAAAAGTGAAAAGTCTGCAGCGCGCACCACCAATTGTTTTTTTCTAAATTACTATGTAATCATGAGGTGCTATTCCTATGGATAGGAACTGAACTATCTCTGCAAAGTGATCATCAACCTTCCTAATGGCCAACAAATATGCATCCTACAATGTATCCTCCAAGATGGTAGGCTCTTCTCCATGTTTCAACCTCGACAAGTGGTCATGACCTTTGTTCATCCTTCCTGGTTTAATCACGATCTCAAAATCATATTCTTGAAATAGAAGAATCCATCTACATATTATCACCTCCAACACTGGCTTGTTTACTAGGTATTTTAGTGTAGAGTGATCGATAAACATTTTAAAGTGTCATCCCAACAAGTAGTGGTGAAACTTCTACAGTGCATACACCATGGCTAACCCTTCTCTCTCAATAGTGGTGTAGTTAATCTCAGTTGTTGATAGCTTCCTGCTAGAAAAGGCTAACAGGTGTTCAATGTCTCAAGCTCCTGGATGTGATAACACAACTCCTAATGCAATATAATATGCATCGACATGCATGTGAAATTCCTTGCTCCAATCTGGGAAAACCAGAATAGGTGCAGTAACCATTTTCTATTTCAGTCTGTCGAAGTTCTACTAGCATTATTCCATCCATTGAAACAAACAATCTTTCTTCAAAATATTCTCCATGGGCATTGTAGTTTGTGCATAGCCTTTAATGAATTTCTTGTAATATCCAGTATGTCCCAGCACAGTCCACAGATGTTTGACTGATGTAGGAGGGGGTAGATCGACTATAATGGCAATCTTAGATGGATCTACTAGCAATCCCTGCTTACATACAATATGACCTAACAACACTCCAAAGGGTGAAAAGAAGATGCATTTCTTTAGGTTCAAGGCTATCTGACATTTCCTGCACTTGTCTAACATTAGCCTTACACATTCAATGTGATTTTTCAATAGACTAAAAACAATCCAATCATCAAAGTATGCTTCTAGAAATTTATATAGAAACTCCTTAAACGCTTCGACCACCATCCTAGTGTTACACATGAAATTTGCACACCTAGGTACATCTCCCTAAGTGTTGTAAAGTGTCATATAAGTGTTTCATACATATTGACACCATGGAATAACCTATGTCACAATCCCTAGTCAATGTGGAGGATAGATATATTACATAAAGGAAAAAATACTAAGTACACATCAATTATTATTAATATTCATGAAAAACAAATTGATTAAGAGAGAGAATCAAGTGCACATTAATTATTATTAATATTCATGAAAAATAAAGTAATTAAGTGTGAGAATCCACCTCACATTTGGTTTCCTATTTTCTTGGGAAGGTGGAGGATCTTATGGATGGTTGAAATATTTCCTCAAAATCTTTGAGAGATATTTCCTCCCCAAAATCCTTAAGAGATATTTTCTTCCTAAATATGTTAGAGATCCCTTTCTTAGTGGATCTGATGAGAGATCCTATCCATGGTGTTTAATCCTCCAAATCCTATATAATGAGGGATTTCCATGGAAGAAAAGGGGAATGAAGGTTGAGAATTATACCAAACTTATGATCTCATGAGTGGTATTGAAAGGAGATGGAAAGAATTGTGAAGCATCTAACTTATGATCTCATGAGGAAGATGTCATTTGTAGAATCAACATTCTCTGTGTGGATTGTTTAAGCAAGGGTTTGGACAAGGAGAGCTTGGTAAAGCTGCTAAACTACATCCATGGCTGTAAGTAACACTTTGTTTTCATCAATATAATCAATGCTTGGCTTGTTTTTTTCAAACTTGTACTTGTTCCATATAAGTTTGTCTACAGTAGATGGATCTATGTTTTAGCTAATCCCGGTAGAGTAGGAAGTTGTTTGTACTTTTGTTTGTCTTGCAAGATCTACCAAGGAGCTCAAGATCGAAGCACATCCTGGACCTTGCAGGGACAAATGACGTTCATAAGGTACATGATTTCCTCCTTCTCTCTTGTTCATCAACTTGATTAAATCTAAAAGGAAGTCAATGTCCATGTTAATCACTTTTTGTATTAGAGTTAAGAGTCTAGCTCTCAAGAGGAAATCTACCTGTCCGCAGGGAGATTTTCCTACAAGAGAAATTGGTGACTCCACTGGGGATCGAATCGAAAATTTCAGTTTTGGTTTTCCTCATAGACCTTGTCTCACCCTTTGTTATTTTCAGACCTTTTTCACCCCGTATGTCTGATTGGATGTGTTGATTGAATCCTTATTCCATCACATACACTGTGTATGCCAAAGTTTAACTAAGTTTTTGGTTTTTCTAGATAATTTTCTGGCTTTTAGGACACCAGCGCTCCCCTGCCTTGTTATCATAGCGCCAGTGCTCCTTGAAGGTCTTAGACAGAGAATTATAATTCTCTAGTTCCCCTTACACCAGAGCATCGGTGTTTTTCTCTGCAAAAAACGTTCCAGGATTGTCTTTTTTGAAGCCCAATCTCTGTTTTTTCCTTGCTCAACTTCTTTGTGCTTCAATTCTTCTTCCTATTGACCTTTGACACTCTACTTTCTGATAAGTAAGCACCTTGCTATTTAGATTTTGTGACCTTCTTCCTTATTTTGAGTTTTTCTGTTGTTGAGAACTTGGAAACAATCCACTGCTTTCTTCTCTCTTATCTGACTGAGCAGGAACTCTGGTGAAGGGCATCAAAAATATGTGAATCATCTCATTTGGTTATTTGAGGTCATTCTTTCTTAGCATCTTTCTTTTGTTTGAGATTTTTTTGATTTTGTTTGTTTTCTTTTGTTTTTTTTTTTGCTTCTTGTTTCAATCATAGAAAGAGGGTGTTTTGTTAGTGTGAAATCTGCTTATGCTTGTCCGAATCTCCTTGATCTGAAAGAGTAGTTGGTAGGAGAAGTTTTGCATTAAATTATTCATCATTCGCATACAAACAACAAAGATACATCTTAAGTAATTGGTTTGCATATTAGAAGGTATTTCTGAAATGTTTTAGCATTACATTGGATTCGATTGAGAACCAATTGATTGAGGACATTCCATATTAGTGTTTGATAGTGAAAACAACTCTTTCTCTTTCCCTTAAATAAGCGTTCATTGAAAAGAAACAATTGCTTATCATATTTTATGCATTTTTTTGGGAATTGAGGCATCATTCCATCAGTTTCACTTTCATACACCCTTTGTGTAAAGAACAACTGTAAAACAAAGGCTAATTAAAAATTATCTAGAACATTTTTTATTTTTAGGATCCTCCACCAACATTAGACTAGGATTAGCACTTTGGATTAGGCTGTGTGTACAACTCTACAAAGTTTTCAAAACAAACATTAGAATCCTGAGCTAGGGAGAGTCAAACCCAATTGTCGTATAGGTTTTCTTGGATCCCCCTCTCACACAGGGGTTACGTAGGAGGTCACATTCGGGTGAATTACGGAGATTATCCCTCCGTGGTTCAATTGTTTGTAGTGGTTGGATCGTATATTGGGGGTCACTTGAAGGTATACCCACGATTATGTGTGGGAGCCTCTCGGGTTGATTTCGGACTTGTTATCCTACCCATACGTTCGAATCAGAATTTTGACTCTACCTGCCCAGGGACTAATTGTGAATTGGTGTCTTTAGCTGCCATAATCTTTAGGTACTTACAAAAGGTGACAGCGAAGGGAAGTCTCACTGTACCTGGAATAGACATTGGTCAAACTCACTCGGGCTCCTTGGAGGGTAGATCCACAATTACCGCGTGGAAGCTTTCACCAAGGTGAAAGTTCGTTAATCAGGTCACCATTGTAACTATTCCACCATATCCTGGCCCCTTCTCGAATTGATCACGCAACATTGGATTTCATCACCAACTAGTACGATCATCGAGAGAAGTTTTGTTTGTTTGGTTGATTCCTAGATTTTATTAGCGTATGTTGTTTCTTTTTGTTAGTTGGCCCTAGATTTTTAGTGTGTTCCGTTATTCTCCAAAATTGAGCCTATAGATGATAAAGGTATTCGTCGATCACGTAGGATGCAAGGGCTGCCTCCAAAAGGCTATCAACCCTTACCTCCTAACCCTCCAAAAGACAACTACCGCAGAGAGGTAGAAAATCAATCAGACGCTGGAAGTTTTATTGCTCCTCCATTAGATAACTCAGAAGGCACTTTGGTTATGGTTTAAAATCCCATTCCTCACACTACATCTATGTTAGTAACCCCTCTCAAACAACTTTCACTTTGTTTATACTCCCTTGGGAACGTCATAGACGAAGAGGTCCCACGATTTCCAGAGAGAAATTTTACCGAAACATATATGGGATCCACATAGCCAATCTTTGGTGATGAGTATAGGACTCATGTTCGTCCTAGCACCGCAGTAGATACCAATCCCACACCTTCTCATTCTGTATGGAGGACTTCATTGGGATGCAATATCTACGAACATTTTGAATTCTTTCGACAACCCTTTCATTCTCATGACCCTCCTAGTTAAACAGGACCGTCCTGTCAAACCATGAATCACCCAGTCGATCATGTCATTAACCCTACTATTACATCATCACAAGTTCATCCCACTTCTGGACTCATTCCCTCTACTCATCTCCAAATCAATTCAATCCCTACCCCCGTTTCTACGATCTTTTACTCTACAGCTCCACATGTTCCACACGATCCTGTTGGGACATCTTTTCAGCCGAGAATGAAAACCCCTACTAGCCAAACACAACCATATGGAGGGAAACCACCATCTAATGAACCTTTCCCTCTTGGAGGACTACCATTCTATGGTGGGCCTACCCCTCCTAGGGTACAACCCCATTTTCATGCTCCTCCTGGAGGGAAACCTTTGTTTGCCAGTCATACACTAGTTGTTAATCCACTATTGGCAGGGGGGAAACCTTCATTTGCTGGAAACCATTCACAATCTTGGGGAGTATCTTCAGGAGGAACCTTTATTCAACCCCACATTGGGGGACACTTGTCTCATAACCCATTAGGAGGAGTATCAAATATTGTTCCTTCCATAACATATTACAAACAACCTTATCTGAGCAGTATCCCGAACACCACCTGGAGTTATCCGGGACAACAACCTTATCCTCCTCATGGGTCTAATGTGTATCCACCTTCGGGATATACTCCTCACCACCCTCAAGGGAAAAATGTTTATCCTCCTTGTGGGAAAAAAAATCACCCAGCGTATAATGCTCACAACCCAGCAGGTTATGCAAATGTTTTTCATCCATCATCGAATCCTACTTATCCTGGCCAACAACAACCATATGTATGAGGACCTACTGGTTACAACTATCCACCTAACCTAGTTTATGGTCCTACTGTTGTTCCTATGCCACACCATTATCATCTGCAGATTAACCGACAATTACCTTTCCTTGCGACTTTGGATCTCCCAGCCTTGTCTCGGTTAACTAATGATCCTATTTTTCATTCACCGGTTTGGCCAGTCATTCTAGCTAAACCTCCTTCTGATAGTCTAAAATTTGACGAAAAATTTGGCGAATATCCAAACAACCATGTGATGACTTTCCATTTGTGGTGTTCATCAAACTCCCTCATGGATGATTCTGCACATTTGCATATTTTCCAACAAACATTTACAGGCTTGGCAACAAAGTGGTATATTGAACTACCACGTGCTTCTTTTCATAATTTCAATTCCCTTTCCATGTCTTTCCTCCAGCACTTTCAACTACCTATTCACTACGATATGAGTACTAAACTCTTGACCTCCCTTTGTCAAACTGACTCTGTGCATATCTATGACCATATTCATGAGTGGAGGCGAAGACGAAGGATGATCAAGGTAATCATTCTTGACATATTATTGGCAGAATGGTTTACTAAATCACTTTTTCCCCCGATCTCTCGCAATGTTGCTATGGTTGGCGCGGTCACAAAGGAACAAGCCATTTCTCAGGCTCAGTACTTAGATTTGGTTTATTCACAATCGAGTACTTTGTATGACTTGCTTCTGAATGTTGCTCGGGCTAATATCGATCCATCTAAGCCATCATCCTCATCTCATGTAGATGGTGTTATCGGTTCCGTCAAAACTCAATCTATTTCTCAATTGACCACACTCTCCTCTACCTCTCCCCAAAATCAGATCTCTGAGGTGAATGAAGTTCAATATGCCCCTTCACAACAATCCGTAGGTAAGAAGAAGACAAAGAATAAATCAAAAAATAACAATGAACAACCAAAAAATCAAGCTCAAACACCTGCTACCGAAAACAAAACACAACGGAAACTAAAATTCTCGTGTATCATTTATGGTGACGATCACTACACTCAAGACTTTCCACTTCGCAATGAAGTGGCCAAAATTTTCCAAGGAAGGTCACAACCCACTGTGCTTACTCAACCTTCTCCACAACAGCAATCCATGGTTGCTCAAACCCCCTCTCCTAGGGGTAGTTCTAACCATACTAATGATGAGGCCTCATCAAGTGCACATATTTATATGTTTAATGGGATTAATTTGAACACTCGCTCTAATACATACAACACACCAGGTAAACCTGACAAAGGAAAAGACACTAACGGTACCGGTACTTTACCGGATCCATCACCGTCCTCCGTTAGTCTTCCATTGGTTAATCCTCCATATAGACCACTTCAGATTGAGAAACCTGCGATCGAATCTATCTTACGCTCTCCTAAGAGCACTATCCACAAAGCTACCTTTAATCCTAACTCACGTGCCGCCCAAAACTACAACATTGTTGAAGATTTGGCTCAAGCACCGTGTGTTATGTCTGCGTTAGAATTTCTACAGCACTGCCCCAGTCAACGTAGAATGCTCTTAGCTTCTATTGGTGTTGTTGATCTTGAGTCGTCCAACCATATCATGTTTAACCTGGACAATTATGCATGTCAACTCTCCCACCAGCTTACTTTCCAAGTTGATGTTGTTGTTCAGAATCAACAAATACACTAAACTATTTTGGATGAGGGAGCCTCAACTTTTGTCATCTCTTTGGCATGTTGGAAAGGTTTAACATCACCTGCACTCAACAAATCCCCAACGATGTTACACATCTTCGATGGGAGAGGTTTTCATCCCCATGGGATTTTACAGTTCCTGCCCATCCAATTGGGTGGCAAAACTGTTTCTATTGACGTCGAGGTGGTCAATGCTCCCCTCAATTACAATTTGTTACTTGGAAGAAGTTGGTTTTATGCTATGACTGTCATTGCCTCATCGGTCTTTCGATGTGTACAATTTCCTCATCAAGGAAAAATTGTCACTGTTGATCAGTTGGATTTCTGCATGCCCAATGCTCATGCCCCCGCTACCAACAATATTCCTTTCTTGAGAGACCACAAGATCATGTATGAAAGTGTTGGTGTTGGCTTACTAAAAGATTCTAGCCTCATGGGTACCTTCCCTACACCACTTCCACCGACTACACATCATATTTCCACCGTCGATATGATTTCGACCGCGGCTTATCAATCTTTGGAATCATCTGACCCTTGGATTGTAACTCATCCTTTGGAATTCGATGCACTAGGTGACACCATGCCACTTATTCCAGCCGAAAAATCATACGTTTCTATCCAATCCACTTCTCCCTCGTCGGATGACCAACATCTATTGGCACCTAAGTTTTCCTCGATGCAATCACGATTGAGTTCCTTGTCTTCTGCGATCGATTACATTTCCCCAATTTTTCTCTTTGATGAATCTATCATGGAAATGTTGAGCATTGATGAGCTACCTTGGGATGAGCTACCTCGAGATGTTAACCATCATCGATCCTCTTTTCTTCCCCCTCATGAAGAAATTTGGGCAGATATATAATCTATCTCCCCTCCTGATGTCGATTTTCTATCGTCTCCCATGCTTTCGACTTTCAGTGATTTGGAGCCTAATCTCCTTACCCCTGTCGTGGCCCTCGATATGTGTTCCTTCCAGAGTGATTATCTTCCATCCAGCGAAGATCTCTTGGAATCCATGACCGATTTTTGTCCCTTGACATGGTATCCTTCTAGAGCGTTATTCCCTTGGAAGCCTTGATCAAGGAGAAACCACAAGCATAGTTTCTCTTCGCTATGGAAAGCTCATTAAAAAATGAAATAGAGGTCACGAGCATAGTTTTCCTCTTTGTAGAAAGCTCGTTAAAAAATGAA
>JASDQU010282725.1:0-14634 GCA_032191745.1 Picea mariana
TAATTATGACACTCTTCAAGACTCTCATGTATATAAGAGAGTGCTCTCTCTTCATGAGGAGCATCATGTTATTCATAATTGGGGGATTAGCTTGGAGAGTTAGAGATCATGTAATTCATAATTTGGTCTCGTAATTAGGAGATGAGGATTCTTAGCTTTGTTATTCTTTCATTCTTTGTCATTTGACTCTTGTAATCTAATTTGAGATTGATATATTGTGTGAGCTCACATATGTCTTTTGCCATTCAACTCTTCACATGTTGTATTGCTTTCCTAGATTAATTTCCTGCTTTCCTAGTTAGTCTTTCATTTCTTTCCTAGATTAATTTCATTTTAGAAATTTATATTAGATTACTTCTACTTCAGTCCTTCATATATAGTGTGTGTGCTTCATAATCCTACGAACCTCGGATTGACAAATTAAATAGTTGGGCAAGTACTACAATGGAATTAAACAACAATATTTCCGCTTAACAACACCCACAAATCTGTATTGCACATTCTATAAGTCAGTAGGACATGATGACAAGGACTGTAGGGCTTAAGATCTCATGCATGAAAGATCAAGGTATATATAAATAATTCAAGGGGAAGTACAGCAAGAAGGAAGAACTGCACAGTATAATTCCCCTAGGAGAGGAAACTTCAACCCTCGGGGTGGATTTTGCAGAAGAGGAAGAGGAGGAGGTATGGGTCGAGGTTGAGGAAAAATCATCTGTTATAACTGCGCACAAATAGGACACTTAGCAAGGGACTTACAGAACCCTTGTACCACTTGCAACTATTGCAACTCATTCAAGCATGTTATTGAGGAATGCCCAACATTACTGGCTAAGCTTCAGGAGAAACGAGGAGGAAATCAAAAAATACAACTAATCAAAACAGATCCTCGCAGAGTAGATCCCAGAGTCGCTGTTATCACATGAGGAGGTGATGTTATAGGAGAAGATAGAGTGATCCAAGGAAATACTATAGAAGAATCAGGAGGCAGGAAAGCTGCAGAGAAGACACAAGAATTTGACCCAAGGAAAGAGAAGCAAATATTTGAGGAAGCAAGAAAGGAATTTGGAAGAGACCAGGCTTCTTCATCAAAAGTTCAACCAAAATTAAGAGAATATGAAATGCCTCTACCATTTGATCAGTCTAATTCACCTAGAGAAGGAAAAGAGGTGAGTAAACTTATCAGTTTCTTGTATACGTGTATTGAGTTGATTAAAGATGAAAAATCCATACAATAACTACAAAATTTGGTCAGACAATATGGGATAGGAAGGGTAGATCCTGCTAAATAAATTTGTACATCAACTATCCAAGAAGATAAGGACAAATAAATAACTACACCTTAATGCTCAGATTGGAGAGTACGATATAGACTATGTGGTCCTTGACTTAGGGTCAGAGGTCAATGTCATGACGAAGCAGACCTAGACACTGATGGGAAAACTAAGTTGATCTATTCCCCTATTAGGCTTAGGATGTCTAATTAGAAAGCTTTAATCCCCTTTGGAAGACTGAAGCGTGTCCCTGTGGACATCGATGGAGTAAGGACGTTTGCAAACTTTAAGGTGATTGAGATAGTTGACGATAGCTGTCCTTACCCTGCGCTGTTAGGAATTGATTAGGATTTCAATAATTCCACTGTGGTTGATTTAAAGAAAAGAAGAATGATGTTTTAAAGATATGGCCTTAGGGTCATTGCACCTTTGGATCCCGATGAAGGTTAGAGATACACAAAACCCATCAGAGAAGAAGACCGCACATATGAACTAGAAAACATATGAAAATTGACAGCCAGACAACAGGGCTACATTAATCCTACAGCAGATGGGAATTTGAGCTGGCAAAGTGACAACGCATGCTCATCGGATTCAGAAGAAGTCCTAGAGAACTGAAAAAACAAAATGTACGAAGTATCTAGAAGGATATGTGCTAGATTACCCAGGGAAGTCCGTTGGATCGACACAATAGTAAGTAACTTGCTCACCTTTGATGGTCTGAATCATTTAGAAGCATTCTTGTTGGACTTTGAGGAAATTGTACCATTACCACAAAGATTGTTGGCAATGGATGAGGCCCTGAAATCAACTCCAGCAAGATGGTGGGGGACACACAAAAACAATATTACAGACTGGGTACAATGTCTCACTTTAATGAAAATGCGATTTTCATAGCAAGTCGCAGGCTTCGAAGTTAGGTACACAGGTCAAAGTTGTCCGAAGGACCATGTGCAAAGTTGTGAGGAATCCTGGAGAAGCATTCCTCAAGAGAAGTGGGTGCACAAATTCATTAACACACTGGGCACAACTCCCATCAACTGGTATCTTCAAGAAGAACCGTGCCTCATCACTGCAGATTAGGAATGTATGACCCATAACTTTGTAACTACCTTTTTGTTTGAAATCCAATATCCTACAATAGATCAGCCATTACAGGTTGTAAGACAAAAAGTGTTCGAGGAGGCACCTAGCATCCCTTTGGAGAAAGAAGAGGATGAATGGACTATGCCTCTTCAGAAGTTGCAAGGCAGTTACAATATCAATGATGTTGAAGACGATGATCCTAGGAATGTTAACATCATAGAAAAATAAGGCCAAAGATATGTAGAAGGAATAGGAGTCGAACTACCTTTTGTTGGACAACCGATCAAATCAAAAAATTCAACATTGGAACAGAACAGACACCAAAGCTTGCAAATGTTGGAGATTATTGGGATGCTGCCACTATTGACAAGATCACAGAATTACTGCATGAATATCAAGACTTGTTTCCAACCAAGTTCACTGATATGAAGGTAATTAAAGGGCCCATGGGAGAGATGAGGATCCCTTTGAAACCAGATGAAAGGCCATTCAAACAGAGACCCTACATATTGAACCCTAAATATAAGGAGAAAGTGAAGATGGAGCTTGACTGAATGCTGGAAGCAGGAATCATAGAACCTGTTGAAGAATAAGAATGGATTAGCCCTATGGTGGTATAAGATAATAAGACAAGAGAAATTAGGATCTATGTAGATATTAGGAAGTTGAATGATGCCTGTTTTCATGACCCATTACCTACACCATTCACTGACGAAGTGTTAGATAATGTAGGAGGACATGAGGTATATTATTTTACAGATGGATTTTCAGGATACCATCAGATCCAGATTGCCAAGGAAGATCACCATAAGACCACATTTTCAACAGAATGGGGATCCTACCAGTATACAATGATTCCATTTGGATTGAAGAATGCCCAACCATCTTTTCCAGGGTGCTGGTCGAAGCGTTTAAGGAGTTTTTACATAAATTCCTGGAATCATACTTTGATGATTGGACTGTTTTCAACATTTTGCAAAATCATATTGAATGTTTAAGACTAATGTTGGATAAGTGCAGGCAATGTCAGATTTCCTTGAACCTGAAATAATGCATCTTCTTTTCACCCTTTCGAGTGTTGTTGGGCCATATTGTGTGTAAGCAGGGATTGCTGGTATATCCATCCAAGATTTCCATTACATTCGATCTACCCCCTCCTACTTCAGTCAAACGACTGTTGTTGTAGGTGAATCCCCCCATGGACAAGTGGATTCCCTCTTGGTATCTAGACTCCTAAGGCCAAGATAGAAAGTGCTTAACATGGACACTAACTTTCTTTTAGCTCTAATCAAGATAATGAATGAAAGAGAAGGAGAAAGATAAGTACCTTATAAGCGACGTTTGTCCCTACAAATTCTAGGCTGAGCTTTGAGCTTGAGCTCCCTAATAGGTCCTGCAAAACAAACAAAGGTACAAAAGAATTCCTACTTTATTGAGATTAGCTCAATCATAGATCTATATATTGTAGACAAACTCATATGGAACAAGCAAAAGTTTGAAAGAAATAGGCCAAGCATTGATTATATTAATGAGAACAAGTAAAAGTACTTACAATCCTTTGAATGAAGGTGCAACAACCTCTTCTAGTTCTCCTTGTACAACCCCGTTGCTCAATCAATATCCACTGATTGCTTTGATGAAATCTCACTTATGATATTATAAGTTTCACATCTCCAATCTCCATTGCCAATACCTTCTTATGAGATAATAAGTTAGGTATAATTCTCCATCTTCCTTGTACCTTTCACCATGAGAAGGCCTCCTTATATAACCTTGGAGAGGTTCAACCACTTGAGAGATATATGAGATGAGTTGAGGATTCCTCTCCTTCAATTGAGGATCTTCCCTGAGATCATGCCTTGACTATCTATTCGAATCCAACCACCTTCAGGAATTGAGGGATTCTTCCCTTATTTGCCTCAACAAACCCAAAATTTGCTAAAAAAAGGGAAGCACTCCCCAAAAGGGTGCACAGGGCGCTCAAGAACTCCCCCAAAGAGGCTCAGGGAGCACCAACACTCCCTAATAGTGGGTAGGGGAGAGATCCTCTCCAAAATCCATTTTTTTATGGTTTTCTCAATGTCAAAAGGTTTGTACTCCCTGTCAAGTGACTTCTCTTCTTCAAAACTAGTCTTTGGGGTGTCTCAAGTGTCTTTGTGATGTTGTTAGAGGCACGCCATAGGCAAGATGGAAGTATACTATTTGTGACACTTGCAACACTTGTAGTTAAGATGCAACTCTTGCGGACAAGATGCAACACTTACAACACTTGTAATGACGACACTTGCGACACTATCGAAGTGAGTAATTTTGAGGTGTAACAGCTGCACACTACGTTGGGACATACTGAATGCTACAAGAAGTTCATTAAGGGCTACACATAGTTTACAACACCCATGAAGAAGATTTTGAATAAATACTGTCAGTTTCATTGGATAGAAGAATGCCAACAAAGCTTAGATACGCTGAAACAAAAAACGGTTACTGCCCCTATCCTGGTTTTTTCATATTGGAGTAAGGAATTTCATGTGCATGTCGATGATTGCCCCCCAAAGTATGAAGTTAGAATACAATGATGACTGAAGTACTTTCTAGATGTTTTCGAGCAAGGGTATGGAAGCAGAGAAACTGGAAAAAGATGCACACAACCATCAAAAAAAATATTATGACATGTTTCAAAACCCAAGGCATGCATACCTATGCTTGAGTGATAAAGACTTTTTGGTATGGCCACCATAAAATACACCGTGAATCCATAATTATATTGAAAAAATGGTATAGCCATTGTAGATACAATGTGAATCTATACTCCTATGACCTGAACTGATCGTAGCCATGAAGAATACACAGTGGATCTACGAAATGACAAGACATAGCCACGACCAATACAAAGTGGATCTATGTAACAGTATATGTGTCATAGTTCAAAAGAAATCCTTCACAACCCGAGAAAAGTACATATAAGAGATGACTCAACCCATGGTTTTCTTACCAATCCCGATGTAGTATGAATCTAACCATGTGAATAGATGTCCCGATGTTGAACATGGCATAAACCACTTGATTATCGGTCAATGATGTAAACTGTTAACAAGTGCGAGGGAGATCACCATTGATGTCAATGATTCCCAGGGTACTCTAGTACATTCTGATGAATTTGAATGAATGAGTTGAATTCGAACATCTGTGAAATAATTCGATCAGAGGTCAATGGTGTAAACTCACTGTCGAACACGAGGAGGCCTGCCATTGAGGCATGCAGGTCCCAAGGTACTAACTGGTTTCTAAGTCTAAATCCATGGAGAATGTGTTGAATTCGACATGAATAGACTCGTCGAAGGAGGGCCTTGATGTATCCCCCATTAACAACACAAAATAGACATAGAGATGTAATTGGTAGATCAAATGAACATGGACTGACAAGGGTATTGAAACATGATATTTTTGATGGCTGACTCTCAAGGTAGATACTTCCCTTAAACATTGAGGCACATTAGCAGAAACTTGACATGGGACTAAAAATTGATGATGCAGTGGATGCTGTGACTTTCGTCAGGTGACCCAAAGGAGTAAAAGAAACTTAGAGGATTGGCTCAGTGTAGAGGTTCAGTGGATTAAAATGCATGCAAAAACAAAGTGTCATGTTCAAGGGTGACTATAAGAGTTACTGGTAGTGTTCTCAAAAAACTGCTTGGCTTGCTTCTTTCAATTTTTCCCCCATCCAGATAGATGAGTACCTCTTTTTAATTTAACGAGATCGAGGAGGGTAACACATGCTCGATATGACTCACCTTTGGTAAGTCCCTCTTCCTTTGTTTAATGAACTAGAAGAAGTAAGGGTTTGGTCTCATATGAGCCCTTCAATGTATGATTTTTTAACGAGTCTAGAGAAGGTAAACTTGGTGGTTTTTCATATTTAGAGAGTCTGAAAACAAATTAAAGACGACTCCAATGTTGTCCTTATTCGTAATGTTAGTCTCATGAGGCTAGAAAAGAGATAAATTATCACTCTAAAGACACCTTTCAAACCTTTTAATGAGTGGGAAAGGAAGCAAGACCACTCGACAATCTTTTCATGTTTAGAGAGTATGAAAAGAGCTCAAAGACGACTCCAGGGGGTTCCTTTTTCATATATCCATGTAGGTATGAAAAAGAGATAAAAGTTTACTTGGATTCATTCTCATGTATTTACGAGCATGAGAAAGAACAAATACTAAGCTCGGTATGCCCCCATCTTGAAAGCTACTGGCTTAACTCCAGAATGATCATCAAAGGCTGGAGACATGCCCTCCAAGCTTCAATTCATTCACTGACTTTGAGTTTGTCACCAATTTCTCTACTAGATGGAGAAAGAAGATAAGAGTGAATGAAAAGAAAGTTCAAGAGAGGTGATTGTTTCATTTTTAACGAGCTTGACACAGAAAAAGAACTATGCTCAGGGCTCCGGGTTCAATCCCCAAATTGTTGTTTCATTTTTTAACGAGCTTGTTACAGAGAGGAAAACTATGCTCAAAGCTTCTGTTTCATTTTTTAACGAGCTTGCCACAGAGAAGAGAAAACTATGCTCATGACCTCTGTTTCATTTTTTAACACGCTTGCTACAAAGAGGAAAACTAGGATTGTAGACTCTTCTTGATCATGGATTCCAAGAGAATAATGCTCTGGAAGGACACCATGTCAAGGGACAAAAACTCGGTCATGGATTCCAAGAGATCTTAACTGGATGGAAGAAAGTCACTCTGGAAGGAACACATGTCAAGGGTCATGACAGGGGTAAGGAGATCAAGCTCCAATAGCCTTACCGAAGAGATCACCATATCAACGACCGGATCCAATTTGTTGGAAGTTGAAGGCATGGGAGACGATGACAAATCAACATCAGGAGGGGAGATAGACGGTACATCTGCCCAAATATCTTCATGAGTGGGAAGAAAAGAGGATCTATGATGGCTATCATCCTAAGGTAGCTCTTCAATTCTCAACATTTCCATAATAGATTCATTCGAGGGAAAAATTGGGGAAATGTAGTCGATCGCTGATGACAAGGAACTTAACCATGATGGCATCGAGGAACTGTTGGGTGCCAATAGATGTTGGTCATCCGACGAGGGAGAAAAGGATTGGATAGAAACGTATGAGGTTTCAGTTGAACTAAGTGGCACTGTGTCACCTAGTGCATCAAATTCCAAAGGACTAGGTACAATCCAAGGCTCAGATGATTCCAAAGATTGATAAGCCGTGGTCAAAATCATATCAATGGTGGAAATATGATGTGTAGTCGGTGGAAGTGGTGTAGGGAAGGTACCCATGAGGGTAGAATCTTTCAGTAAGCCAACGCCAATGCTTTCATACATGATCTTTTGGTCTCCCAAGAAAGGAATGTTGTTGGTAGTGGGAGCATGAGCATCGGTTGTGCAAAAATCTAACTGATCAATAGTGACAATTTTTCCCTGATGAGGAAATTGTACACATCGAAAGACCGATGAGGCAACAAAATTCATAGTATAAAACCAACTTCTTCCAAGTAACAAGTTGTAATCAAGGGGAGCATCGACCACCTCGACATTAATAGTGACAGTTTTTTCACCCAATTGGATGGGTAGGGACTGTAAAAGCCCATGGGGATGAAAACCTTGCCCATCGAAGGTGCGTAACATCGTCGAGGATTTGTTAGGTGTGGGTAATTTTAAACCTTTCCAACATGATAAATACATGACACAAGTTGAGGCTCCCTCATCCATAATAGTTCGGTGGATTTGTTGATTGTGAACAACAACATCAACTTGGAAAGCAAGTTGGTGGGAGAGTCGAGACGCATAATTATACAGGTTAAACATGATATGGTTGGATGACTTAGGATCAACAGTGCCAATAGCGTCCAAGAGCGTTCTATGTTGACTGGGGCAGTGCTGTAGAACTTCTAATGCAGACATAGCACATGATGCTTGAGCCAAATCTTCAACAATGTTGTAGTTCTGGGTGGCACGCGAACTAGGATTAAAGGTAGCTTTGCGGATAGTTCTCTTAGGAGGATGTAAGATAGAGTCGAACATAGGTTTCTCAATGTGAGGTGGTCCAGATGGAGGATTAATCAATGGAGGACTAACAGAGGATAGTGATGGACACAGTAAAGTACTGGTACCGTTAGTGTCTTTTCCTTTGTCAGGGTTACTTGGTGTGTCGTATGTCTTAGAGAGAGTGGTCAAATTAATCTCATTAAACATATAAATATGTGCACTCGTCGAGGCCTAATCACGAGGATGGCTAGAACTGCCCCTAGGAGAGGGGGTTTGAGCAACCATGGATTGTTGCTGAGGAAAAGGCTGAGTAAGCACAACGGGTTGTGAATTTCCCTGGAAAATTTTGGCCACTTTATTGCGATGTGGATAGTATCAAGTGTAGTGATCATCACCACAAATGATACATGGGAATTTCAGTTTTTGTTGTGGCTGCTTTTCGGTAGCAGGTGTTTGAGCTTGATTTTTTGGTTGTTCAATGTTATTAGTATTTTTTGATTTATTTTTTGTCTTCTTCTTTCCTTCGGATTGTTGTGAAGGGGTAGATTGAACTGCATTCACCTCAGAAATCTAATCTTGGGGGAAGGTAGAGGAGAGTGTGGTCGATTGGGAAGTATATTGAGTTTTGATGGAACCGATAACACTGTCCGCATGAGATGAGGATGACGGTTTGGATGGATTGGTATTAGCTCGAGCAACATTCATAATCAAATCATACAAAGTACCATATTATAAATAAACCAAATCTAAGTACTGAGCTTGAGCAATGGTTTCTTCCTCGGTGACCGCACCACCCATAATGACATCACACACAATCGGGGGTAAAAGTGATTTAGTAAACCATTCCACCAATAATATGTTAGGAATTATTACCTTGATCATCCTTCGTCATTGTATCCACTCATGAATATGTTCAAAGATATGCACGGAGTCAGTTTGACGAAGGGAGGTCAAGAGTTCAGTACCCGTCTCGTATCGAATAGGTAGTTGAAAGTGTGTGTGGAAAGACATGGCAAGGGAATTGAAATCATGTAAAGAAGCACGTGGTAGTTCAATATACCACTTTTCTACTGAGCTTGTAAGTGATCGCTGGAAAAGACACAAACATATAGAATCATTTATGAGGGAGTTTGATGAACACCACAAATGGAAAGTCATCACATGGTTGTTTGGATCTTCGCTAGAGTTTCCATCAAATTTTGGAATATCAGAAGGAAGCTTAGCATGAATAATTGGCCAAGCCGGTGAATGAAATATGGGATCATTAGTTAACCGAGACAAGTCTAGGAGATCCAGAGTCACAAGGAAAGGTAGCTGTCGGTTAATTTGCGGATGATACTAGTGTGGCATAGGAACACCAGTAGGACCATAAACTGGGTTAGGTGGATAGTTGTAACTAGTAGGTCCTCCTACATATGGTTGTTGCTGACCAGGATAAACAGGATTCGATGATGGATGAGAAACATTTGCATAACCTAGTGGGTTCTAAGCATTATAAGTCGGGTGATTTGCTTGCCCAGAAAGAGAATGAACATTGTTCCCTTAAGGAGGGTAGGGAGTAGATCCCAGAGGTGGATACACATTATAACCGTTGGGAGGATAAGGTTGTTGTCCTTGAGGACTCCAGGTGGTGTTTGGGATGCCATTCAGATAAGGTTGTCCATAAGACAGTCCAGAAGGAACAAGATTTGATACTCCTCCTTGTGGGTTATGATATGAGTTCTCCCCAACACGGGGTTGGGTAAAAGTGCCTCCTGAAGATACTCCCCAAGATTGTGAAGGGTTTACATCAAATGAAGGTTTCCCCCCTGCCAGTGGTGGATTAACGATCGGGGTATGGCTGGCAAAGGGAGGTTTTCCTCCAGGAGGAGCATGAAAAAGGGGTTGTCTCCCAGGAGGGGTAGGCCCGCAATAGAATGGTGGTCCTCTAGGAAGGAAAGGTCTGCTAGATGGTGGTTTCCCTCCAGTCAGTTGTATTTGGTTGGCAAGGGTCTGCATTCTCTGGTGCAAATATGTCCTGGCAGGATCATGCAGAACATGTGGAGCTATAGAATCAAAGTTTTTAAAAGAGGGGGTAGGGATCGAAGTGCCTTTGGAATGAGTAGAGGTGATGAGTCCAACATTAGGATAGAATTGTGCTGACACAATGGTAGGGTTAATAACCTGATCAATGGGGTGATTCATAGTTTGACCAGATGGTCCACTTTCAACAGGAGGGTCATGAGGATTAAAGGGTTGTCGAAAGGACTCAAAATGCTCATAGAGATCGCGTCTTGATGAAGTCCTCCGTAAAGAATGAGAAGGTGTGGGATTTGTATCTACTGTAGTGGTAGGACGAAAAAGAGTCCTATACTCATCAATGAAGGTTGGTTCTGTGGATCCCATATATGTCTTGGTAAAATATCTCGCAGGTAATTGTGGGACCTCTTCATCTATGACGTTCCCAAGGGAGTCTAAACGAAGAAAAAGTGGTTCAAGAGGGGTTACCAACACAGATGTAGTGTGAGGAGTGGGATTCTCAACCATAACCAAAGAGCCTTTTGAGTTATCTAATGGGGGAGCAACAACACTTCCAGTGTCAGATTGATTTTCTACCTCTCCACGGTAGTTGTCTTTTGGAGGGTTAGGAGGTTAGGGTTGGTAGCCTTTTGGAGGCACCCCTTGCATCCTAGGTGATCGATGAAGAACTTTATCATCTACAAGCTCAATTTTGGAGAATAATAGTACACGCTGAAAATCTAGGGCCAACTAACAAAAATAAACAACATACGCTAATAAAATCTAGGAATCAAAAGCAAGAAAACAAAACTTCTCTCGATGATCGTACTAGTTGGTGATGAAATCCAACGTTGCGTGATCACATCAAGAAGGGGCTAGGATATGGTGGAGCAGTTACAATGGTAACTTGCTTAACAAACTTTCACCTTGGTGCAAGCTTCCACGCAGTAATTGTAGATTTACCCTCCAAGGAGCCCGAGTGAGTTTGACCAATGTCTGTCCTAGGTATAGTGAGACTTCTCTTCACTGTCACCTCATGTAAATACCTAAGGATTATGGAAACTATGGACACCAACTCACAGTCATCCCTTCGGCGGGTATAGTCGACAGTCCGATCTGAACGTATGGGCAAGATAACAGTCTGAAATCAACTCGAGAGGTTCCCAAACATAATCGTGGGTATACCTTCAAGTGATCCCCAATATATGATCCAACCACTACAAACAGTTGAACCACGGAGGGATAATCTCCGTAACTCACCCGAATGTGACCTCGTGTGTAAACCTTGTGTGAGAGGGGGATCCCATAAAGCCTATATGACAATTGGATTTGACTCTCCCTATCTTAGGATGCTAATGTTCATTTTGAAAAATTTGGAGAGTTGTACTCACAGCCTAATCCAAAGTGCTAATCCTAGTCTAATGTTGGTGGAAGATCCTAAAAACAAAAATGTTGTAGATAATTTTTAATTAGCGTTGATTTTATCGCTGTTCTTTACTCAAAGGGTGTATGACAATGAAATTGATGGTATGATGACTCAATTCCCAAAAATGCACAAGAAGATGATAAGCAATCATTTCTTTTTATGAATGGCTATTTAAGAGAAAGAGAGAAAGTTGTTTTCACTATCAAACACTAATATGCATTGTCCTCAATCAATTTGTTTTTCACTCAAATTCGATGCAATGTTAAAAATTTCAGAAATTCCTTCTAATATCCAAACCAATCACTAAAATATGTCCTTTTTCTTATATGTGACTGATAATCAGATGCAATAATTCTAAATTTCAATCAAACTTCAAGATTAAACAATCAGAAGAAAACTTCACACAAAACAAAAAATACACTCTCGTCGTGAAATAGACAAGAAGGACAAAGATAACTAAATTGCAAACAAGAACCAAAAACCTAAAACAAAAGAGAAATGATGGAAAGTTGACCTCAAAGATCAAATAAAAAGTTCACAAACCTTTGGATTTCCTCACAAAAGTTTTCACTCAATCAGATAAAGGAGAAGAAAACAACGAGTTAACTCTAGGTCAACAAAGACAAAGAGTTATTGCAAAGCAAGGATAAATTCCAAAAATCTAAGAAAGAGGATGAATTCTTAGAAATAAGGGTGTTTGAAAGCCAATATCAAGATGGACTGAAAGTATGGGACCCTGAGAAAAAGAAAAAACCAAGAAATAGCTTCAGAAGATGAAAATTCTGGAGAATTTCTCACAAAAATGGGGTAGCTCTCTAGTGTAAGGGGCACTAGATCATTCCACCACTCTGTGTAAGGCTAAAGGGGAGTGATAGCACTTTGATAGTAGTAGGAGGGGAGTGCTCTGCTTCAAAAACTCAGAAAAAAATCCCAGAAGCTCAAAAAATGAAGGAAATTCAGTCAATCAGGGTGATCCTGATGACATAATGAGGCAATCAAATAAATCTAAGAATCAACATGACAATATGGATAAGATAAAATCAATGTGAAAAGGGCCAAAATAATATTTGTGAATGGAAACAAATATCAGATATCCTCCCCAATGGAGTCACCAATTTCTGTTGTAGGTGAATCCCCCTACGGACAAGTGGATTCGCTCTTGGTCTCTAGACTCCTAAGGCCAAGACATAAAGTTCTTAACATGGACACTGACTTCTTTTTAGATCTAATCAAGATAATGAATAAAAGAGAAGGAGAAAGATAAGTACCTTATACGCGACGTTTGTCCCTACAAAGTCCAGGCCGAGCTTCGATCTTGAGCTCCCTAATAGGTATTGGAAAACAAACAAAGGTACAAAATACTTCCTACTCTACTGAGATTAGCTCAATCATAGATCCATATACTGCAGACAAACTCATATGGAACAAGCACAAGTTTGAAAGAAACAGTCCAAGCATTGATTATATTAATGAGAACAAGTAAGAGTAGTTACAATCCTTTGAATGAAGGTTCAACAACCTCTTCCAGTTCTCCTTGTCCAACCCTTTTTCTCAATCAATCTCCACTGATTGCTTTGATGGCATCTCACTCATGAGATCATAAGTTTCACATCTCCAATCTCCATTGTCAATACCTTCTTATGAGATCATAAGTTAGCTATAATTCTCCATCTTCCTTGTACCTTTCACCATGAGAAGGCCTCCTTATATAACCATGGAGAGGTTCAACCACTTGAGAGATCTTTGGGATGAGTTGAGGATTCCTCTCCTTCAGTTGAGGATCTTCCCTGAGATCATGCCTTGACCATCTATTCGAATCCAACCACCTTTAGGAATTGAGGGATTGTTACCTTATTTGCCGCAACAAACCCAGAATTTGCTAAAAGAGGGTAGCGCTCCCCCAAAAGGGTGCATAGGGTACTAAACACTCCCCCAAAGAGGCCCAGGGAGCACCATCACTCCCTGATAGTGGGTAGGGTACACTACTACATATTGAAAAATTTGCGACGAAAGTACTCTTTCGTCACAACGTGCAAGAGAAAAAGTTTTTTTTTTCTAAATCTACCCCGTGTTTGTCACAAGTTCGACGTCTACAGTTTGACTGAACTGTAATAGTCAATGTTCATCTCATAAGTGATGACCTTAGATTGGCTGTCGCATAAGCGACGATAGTTGACCATAATAATTTAGTCAAACTTTACCGTTGAAAATGACCTAAAATAAATAGCTGTAAAATATACATATATTTTTAGGTCACTATCATTGAAATTACGACGATGGTGACCTAAAATTGGCCTATAAATATTTGACGATTTGAAGATGTTGCAACAATCTTGCTATAACAACGACGGTTCCGAAAGGGTATTTTTGTGCAGAAAAATGTCGCAGAATGTTGTTAGAGGTGGGGAAAAAAGTAAAGCAGGTGAAAAGGGTGATGGTAGATGTTATTGCCCTTGTAAAAAATGTTGCCTCAGACGTCCCATAAGAATTTTAATATAAATAGCTACAAAAAATTGTAGGAAATATGGTCACATTGATGGCGGATCGAATGAATATCTTACCATAGTAATTAGCTATATATTAATTATCTTTTTTTATTTTGTCAATTTTATATAAAATTATATATATGTATATATATTGTTTGAATGTTTGTTATATTATACACTAATTTTGCATGATTGTTTGTAATTATAAAGTTAGAGTTGCCCTCTAACTTTCCATAGAATATTGCACCAAGTATTAGTAGAAATGATGTTGTACAAGCTAAGGAACATCATCATGACCAAGCAAATGAGGATCTCATGGAAGAAGATGATGGGACAAATCAAGTTAA
>JASDQU010282726.1:0-13836 GCA_032191745.1 Picea mariana
GAGATCTACGCGTCCTTTAGTTGCAATGCACCAAAACTGTCAAGCATTGATGAACTTAGGATGAAAACCAAAAGTGGGTTTCACTAAGACCCCTTTCCTCCATTTTTCACCAAGGGGTTACTTTCTAAGGAAAACCTCATTCTATCAAACTCTTGTGATAACACGAAAGTTGGGACCGGTTCTTCAATGTGATGACCACTTCCAAGAGCGATGCTCCCAGTTCCAAAAGTGTGATCTATGATCACTGCTTCGTAAGAAATATTATGTTGTGGTTCCTAAGTGTCAGGTTCCATACCTTATATACTGTGAAAATTCTAATATTAAGACAAAATATGAAAAACAAGAAACACACTCCTATGAAAACTAAAAGCAATCAACCAAGCAACAATAGATTTTAAGGATCTTCTGAAGATGAGATATCAAGCCACCAATGAACAAGTGAGAAGTAGTTACCCCGACCTCCACGTAACAGCCTTTCTCAGTGCAATCAACCCTTTCTTTCACGGGATCACTCTCCAAGGGTACTGAGAGTGTGATACAACGTCTGCCCCAGGTATTGTGGGAATCCCCCCACAGTCACCTCTGTAGATACCTAGGAAAGGCCACTAATGTTACCAACTCGTAGTCATCCTTCGGGGGGGTACAGTTGACAGTCGGGACCGAACGTATGGGAAGGATAACAAAGTCTGAAGCACTTTAAGAGAACTGAATACAAGTTGACTGGTAGGACTCCAGAGGACCCTGAATGGATTCAGAGTTCACGAAGCACCGATACCAAATGAAACCAATGGTTTATCAAGAATATCTCCCAATATACGATCTTTCCACTATGATTGGTTAAGCTTTGAAGGGGTAATATCCACTGCTCTTCTACACGTGACCTTGTTTTTAGCCCCTATGTGAGAGGGGGTTCCCATATATGCTCATATGAAAGTTGGATTTGAATGCTCTTTAGTGTTCTACAGTCTCTTTAGTAGTCTTGGAAAATTTATTCCCTTCACCTATTCCAAATAATCTAATCCTAATCTATTGTTGGTGTGCTAAAAACAAAATATTCGAATTGATTTTATTAGGGCATGGTTGATTTTAATGGATTTTAACTCAAAGGGTTCACATAGATGAAACTGATGATGTGTAAGATACTCAACTCCAATATAATGCAAAATAATGATATGCAGTTCTTTCTTTCAATGAATTCTATGTACAGGAAGGAGGAGAGTTGTATTCTTCTTAATCACAAGAAAACACTCAAAACAATGCAACTTTCGATTCTGAGATCAATGCGATGCCACACTATCAGGAAAACATTTCCAAAAACTGAAATGCATATGAAAAAATAGCTCTTTTTTCCAATCATAAACCAAAGCAAGCTTCCTAATGAATGTAAAATTTCTTCGTTTGATTAACTATGCAAGGAGATATACAAACTTTTTTGCTTTTGTACTTTCAGATGAAAGAGATCTAAGTTTGAGAAAAAGAACTACGAAGCAAAAAAAATCAAACAAAATGAACTCAAAGTGGTGATTTCTGAAAGAAAACAAATAGAAACATGTTCTAAAAACATCTGACAAACATTCAAGGAGTACAAGAAAATGCAGAGATGAATCCAAGAAAAGACAGGGAGAAAGAGAAAATACTCAAATTGTCCCAACAAAACAAGCAGCTAGAAAGGGAAATTTCACATTTTTGAAAACATTTCAAGCCAAAATCAAGACAATAGGAAGTGATAAGTATCAAATATCAACCCAAACAACTTCACAAACCAAATTGCAAACCCTAGAAAGGACCTCTACAAAACAGGTTGCAAACATCTGATGAGAAAAAGGTAGAAAACCTCAAAAAATGAGATCAACGCTTCCTAAATCAATGGAACAGAGCGCTACAACGCTCTTTAAATAATTGCATGGGAGCTCTGATTATATATCAGCGCTCTTATATGTCCTACATCGGAGCGCTACCCTTCCCATAAACTCAAAACAAAGCAATGCAGAAAAACTCACCTAGAATTCATAGAACTTTGTGAAATCGCTAGTGAAGATGGGACAAAGGTAATGGATCATAAAAAACAATAAAAATTATTCAAAAGGAGGGAAAAGGGTAGGGAAGATCCAAGGAAATACAAATTAATGTTGATCCCCTGTGGAGTTGCCAATTTCTGTTGTAGGAAAATCCCCCTACAGACAAGTGAATATCCTCTTGGATTCTAGACCCCTATACCAAGACAAAAAGATGCTAACATTGGACACTAATATCCCTTTGAATATAATTACCTAATTGTAAAGAGAAGGAGAAGGAATCATGTGTGATGCAACTTATTCTGATGTTTGTCCTCATTTCTCCAATTTGAGCTTGATCCCCGAGCTCTTTGGCACCGTTCGACACCTGAAATGCAATGGACATCAAGAAGACAAAGAACTCCTACTCTATAAGATTAGTCTAATAAAATCCATATATAATAGACAACATATGTAAATATACACATATTAGAAGGGAATAGGTCAAGCATATATTAATGAGAACTCAAAAATATATTTACAAACTATAGATGAAGTTGCAGAAGCCTCTCCAAGTCCTCCTCGTCTAGTCCTTTCACAAAGCTCCCAAAATCATAGGTTTGATATTCTAAATAATTTTCCCAAGACCATAGGTTTGATACCTCAAATCTCCACTCCCCTTATGAGATCATAAGTTTTGTATCTCTAAACTCATCTTTTTTTCTCCTCCATAGAAAGCCCTCATTATATAGGATTTGGAGGCTTAACCACCATGGAGAGGATCACTCATCAGATCCACTAAAAAGGGATCTAAAAGATATTTATGGAGAAAATATCTCTTTAAGTATTTTGGGGAGGAAATATCTCTTAATTATTTTAAGGAGGAAATATTTCATCCATCCATGAGATCCTCCACCTTCCCTTAAAAATAGGAAACCAAATGTGAGGTGGATTCTCACACTTAATTAATTTATTTTTCATGAATATTAATAATAATTCATGTCCACTTGGTATTTTGGCCTTCATGTAATATATCCCTCCTCCACATTGACTAGGGATTGTGACATAGGTTATTCCATGGTGTCAAGGCGTATGAGACACTTATATCACACTTACGACACTTAGGATGAGGTACCTAGGTGTGCAAATTTCATGTGTAACACCATCCAAAGAACATAAGTAAAGGTGGTGTTCTTAAAATGCCTGCCGATGGATCTGCATTTAAGAATATAGAGGAAATATGGCCAAATTTTAAAGATGAACTTCATAATATTATACTTTCATTGGCAGTTGACGGTGTCAATCCATTTGGAGAGCTCAGATCTACTTACTCGGTGTGTCTTGTTTTTGTTATCAACAATAATATTCCTCCATGGATGTCAATAAAGAGGGAGCACATAATGTTGGCAATGATTGTTCCAGGTATTTATTTAGAATAATGTTTTTTAACAAGGTAACATCTCATTTGTCTTGCTTGTTTCATAAATTTGTCTTATACTTTATTGTTTACTCATATATGTTCAATTATGTGACCTTATAATCATGTTTGATATTTTTTTATTTACTCATATCTGTAGCAATTATGTATTTTATGTTAATTCAATTAGGTAAGTACCAAGTCAAATATATGAATGTATATATTGAGCCTCCTATTGACAAGTTACTAGAGTTATGGAAGGGCATCACTGTGCATGACATCTCTAGACCAGTAGGTGCGCAAAGGGAATTTAAATTCCATGCAATGCTTGTATGGACAATTCACGATGCCCAGGGATAACACATTTCTGTGGTATGTTATAATGTTACACTGCATTTTAATAGTGTTTAATTTTATGAAGTTCATATAATGCATGTTTTATATATAATCCCTTTATTAAACATACTTTGAATAATTGATATAAAATTTAATCCATCTCTTGCAGGTCTTCAAACAAAGGGTAAATTTTCATGTCCAATTTGTGGTCCTAAGATGAAATCTTATCGTTCAAGAAGTTTAGGAAATGAGGCGTTTGATGAGTATAAACACTTCCTCTCTGAGAACCATAGGTATCGACGTACTGAGAAACACATTTTCAATGGTAAAGAAGAGAATGGATTAAAACCACAAAGAATGACACCTCGTCTATGGAATTTGCAATATAATAGAAATTGTTAAGGTATATTGGATCAATTTTTTATGAACATAAATATACGTAAATAGATATTCATAACATAATAATTATTATTAATGTTATGAACATAAATATACATAAATAGATATTCATAACATAATAATTAATTAATAAATAATAATAATTATTAATAATGAAAGGTCATGTCTCAAAGGACATGACTATTGGTTAAGGACACCCCTGCGTGGGTATATTAACGAGCCCTCATTCTCAATTGTAATCATCTTATTATATATTATTATTATCATCTTATCTATTCATATTTTATATATTATTCCTACATGGATTATTATGTTATATTCCAAGTATTTTGGATAATTCTTGTGTGAGCGAACTTTGTTCGTCTCATTTGGTATCAGAGCTTCCTTTTCCTGATCTCGGCCTTTGGCCAGTCTCTTTATTAGACCTTGTCTAAACTAGTTTTTGGCCAACCATACTTCATTCAAAGTTTCTTTTATTGTTCTTGATCTTTGATCAAATCAGGATTTTAGCCACATATCTGGTCTTTGATCACAAATCAGGCCCTTGACCACTTACATTTTTGAATTTATCGATTTGCAACAAATTCAAAGAGAATAACCCAGATTTGTGAAGAAGAGTACTCCACTGCCAAGTAAAATATTGAACTTTCTGCTGCAAATCCAAGAAAGCCAGAAATCAGAAAAGTGAAAAAAAAAATATTACAAAAACAATCCATTGCCATTATCATTGTGAATCATCCAAACAGAGTGTAGGAGGAATTGTTGGTTCTACCATATCTCAAAGGAAAAAAGAAAAAAATAAATAAAAAGGGTGAATACTTCATATTTTTCCAACATTTTAGTGTTGCGAGTGAAATTAGAATTAAAGAAAATTGAAGCACAGAGGTGGCACAATTAAAGGAAAACAAGGGAATAAAAAAAAAAACTATTTTTTTTCAAGATCAGGGGTCAGGTCCGCAATACATATTCGCACTGCTGATAGTAGTAGTTAAACTGCATGAGGTGGAAGAAAGACAATACCATATCGTTTATGCTGCCAAATCGTCAAATCATTCATGAGGCTTAAAAAAAAAAGAATCGTGTCCATCCAAATCACTTTAAATTGAATTGTGGGTTAGTAGAACTGTGTAAGCATCTCAGAGGGAAGCTTCTCTTTGCAGTTGCCATAATATAATTACTCTATGGGGAGATTGTTGTTTGCTGACATTATTTCCATCAAAGGAATCGAATCTAACTATATTCATGGAGGGAAAACCAAAATCTGAAGCTGGTCTACACTTTTTCTATCTTAGAATAGTGATCTGGAACCTATATATCAGTCTAGTCGCCATCTCATTTGCTTGTACAGAGCCACCATTACACTGCAAATTGGTTATGTAGTTCTCAGCACTACAAGCCACGCTTGGTATACCCGTGTTCGTCATAAATTTATTTTGAAAGTAGAGTTATACAACAAGTCAAGAGTATTACTATATTCGCACTGATTCAATAAATATTGTGACCTTTGGTGAATCACAATGTTGGCAAAGTTGGGTCGTGATTATAGTGAAAGTAATTAAAGTAATGGACAAAGTTAACAAGTGAAAAATGAAGATTGGATATTTAATAATATTAATAAAGAGATATAAAAGTAATATAAGGTGACATTATTATAAAGAAAAAAAAATAAGTTATTTAAAAAATCCCACGTTATATCAAAGTTTGATATGAAAGTTTAATATAAAGATAACTTTTAAGGATATGAAGGGGTGAGTATATAAAAAGGAAGATACATATATTAAATAATTCACCTTGAAAAGTCAATTAGCGAAGAATTAAAAAGTCAGTGGGGAATTAAGTCACAAAGCTATTAAAAAGGAAAAAATAATAAAAATAAGGAAATAAAGTTCGTTTATATACTTATATATAAGTAACTATAAGAACATACAAAGGTTATAAAAAGTATAAAGTGATATTACAAAAAGTAAAGTGGAATTTATTATATACAATAAGATACAAGGAGAAAAGTTTATGGTGGTCCATTTTTAAGTTCATTTGTGAAAAGTTATTAAAAGAGATATATTGGAAGGTGTAATAATAAAGAGAAAGGGGTATTTTATATAAGATATTTATTTATAAAGTGAAAGGAGTATAAGGAAAATGAATTTTTCTAAAAAGGATTGAAGAAACATTTAAAAATCATTTATTATGGAAGAATATCAAGATAATTCAGAAATACAATCACGAACATTCTCATGAGAATCTCCATTCCAACAATTGATCATCAAACAAGTCCAATGAAAATAGATTTGGGATGGATCAATCCCCAGAAGATGCAACACATCAGTTTGGGAATTCGAAGGTTATATCATCTTTTTTCTTCGAGAGTCACAACTACAAGCACAAAAGATTTGAGAAGACATCATGTGCTAGAACAAAAGTTAAAAGAGAAGCCTTCTAGTAATTATGCTTTGAGGACAAAACATTTTTAAGGGGAAGGCAATGTTATGAACATAAATATACATAAATAGATATTCATAACATAATAATTAATTAATAAATAATAATTATTATTAATAATTAAAGCTCATGTCTCAAAGGACATGACTATTGGTTAAGGGCACCCCTGCGTGGGTATATTAATGAGCCCTCATTCCCAATTGTAATCATCTTATTATATCTTATTATCATCTTATCTATTCATATTTTATATATTATTCCTACATGGATTGTTATTTTATATTCCATGTATTTTGGATAATTCTTGTG
Organism: Picea mariana; assembly: GCA_032191745.1. NCBI lineage: Eukaryota > Viridiplantae > Streptophyta > Pinopsida > Pinales > Pinaceae > Picea > Picea mariana. The sequence goes on from JASDQU010282726.1 coordinate 6,895, forward strand.
TGAGCGAACTATGTTCGTCTCACAAATCATCTATCATGTATCATACATGAAATGTTTGTAATATTTTATTTTTTTATGGCATTTTGTTCATTGTACTAATTGACAAGTATTGTTGCAATATCTTTAATTTATATGCTTCACCTTGAAGGTAGTCATGAAGACATTAATAATGGGGTGCTTCCACGAGTAATGAAAAGTTATCCTGTGCAATTTAGTAGGCTCCCCTACTATGAGCACCTAGAAATTGTTCATTTGTTTGATACAATGCACATCGAGAAGAATTTAACATAAATATTATGGTGAATCTTAGATGGAAGGAGTGACAAAGAAAAATTTGTCAATATTTGTAATGACATTAAGGAGGTCAATCATGCAATAAAAAGTGTCATTCATTCAAATAGTGATCCAGACGGCCAAAATATAAGCGTCCTTCCATGATTATTGACTGAGAAACAAAGCAAGGATGTAAAAGAGGTTATTGAAAAAATTAAATTTCCCACTGGATTTTATTTGAACATAAAGATTATCCTTACAAAGAAAGATGAATTAGGTGGGGTAAAAAATCATGATTGGCATACCTTGATTAAGGTAATTATTTTGGTGTATATATTTCTATATTGGTGAAACATCTTGTTTGTGTTTTTTTTAATCTACTAATTCGTGACTAAATAATGATTCATTTTTTATGTTACAGTATGTTCTACCTCTATCTCTCCCAGAAAACTTTCACAACAATGTAAAACAAGTTATATATGATCTTGCTAAATACATGAGGTAAGTGACGATTTATATGCAAAGTGTAATTTTTTCAATTCCTTGTACAACTTGTATTTCATTGCATGTGTTTTACTTGTAATGTAGTACTACATTCCTTTTTGTTGAAACATGTGATTTGCTTGCATCATTTGTAGATGGTTTTCATCTAAATAAATCCATAAAGAAGACATAAAATTTTGGAGGTTACAAATTCCTCATCTAATGTGTGAAATGAAAAAGTATCTACCTCTTTCATTTTTCAATGCACAAAAACACTACCTCATACACCAAGTTGAGGAGATTGAAAAGTGTGTACTTGTACACACAAGGTCAATGTGGATGCTTGAGAGGCACTTGAAATCATTGAAGGCTTTGGTTAGGCAAAGAGAACGTCTTGAGGGTTCTATGGTAGAGAGATATATGGTATATCAAACCATCATTTCTATTAGTCAATATCTTCCTAAAATATCTGCAAGTATTAATGTGGATCACATTTGGGATGTCGACTCCATCAACAAATTTGAAGGGGAGGACTTATTGGGGAAAGGTAGAATGAGGAAAGTGACATGTAAGTAGATGGTGGAAATTTATAATACATTTGACTTTTTGTTTTTAGTCTTCCTTCATAATCCATTATTATGAAGGTATGCCATGGTAATTGATTATAGGTGAAATATTGTTTATTTCAATACAATTGGTCGAGAGTGGGATGCAATACATTTATACATTGCAAACAATATTGATTGGATGAAGGTATGGATTGAATGATGTATACAATCTAATAATGGTAGGTTATCATGGTTTGGTGTGGCTACATTGGTCAAAGAAGATGAATGTAAAGGATATGCCAATCTTACACAAAGAGAAATTGATTTAGAATATGGTTTAAAATATAAACAAGTAAGCATATTCACCCATATGTAATTGTGACTTAGGCTAGTGAGCTGGTAAATTTTAAAAGGGGGACATATTTCCTAGGAAATGTAATACTTCATATAAATTAATAAAATAAACCGTTGGCTGCACGATGGACAAGGGCTATGATTTCATGAGAGAGAGGGCTTAAGGAGATAAGTCATTTTATTATATTTTATTTACCCATAATTGATTTTATGGAGAAAAGTGGTTACATGAGCTTTTTCAGAGGAAGGTCATCTGGTTCTTGTTTTCATGTAATTATATAAACATCTCTTGTGGGTTGTTTTGGGGGTTCACGATTTCTTATTCATTCACTATTACACCCTTCTCACTCTTTCATTTTTGGGGGTTTGCCTTGTTCTTGATAATTCATGTGCTCTTCGTATGAGAATGGGATGAATGGTTGGAAGAGGAGAGGCATTGCTAGATGGTTGTAATAATTATTTATCATTCCAGGAAGGAATGGATTCTTGTGTGCATGAGATTGATGGAAGTTTAGAAAGAACTGTCCATAGCTGAGAATCCTTGGAGATTCCAGTAGGGAGATTTCCTGACCAGTAGCACTAGAGCCCTAGAGAGAAATGGGACAGCCTAAGGGGATGTATGGCAGATAAAGGTGTCCATTTCTTTGGGTTGTGCAGGTTGATGGGGAAAGAGAGATGGAAATTTGGATTTGCTGTGTGGGTGGGAAAACTGAGAGCTAGTTAGCCAACTATTGTGTGTTTTAGATTTGGCCTAGGACCTATCCTTGTGGATTCGTAGCCCTGGCTCGGGGGTGGCCTATTGTTGAGAGTAAATGAACAATAGTGTCTATGGTTGGGAGGAACGTCCTTGGTATGTAGCCAATTGGTGATTGTTTACTTGAAAGATAAGTGCTCTCTATGTTTTCTGTACAACATATTTTTCATTGTGTATTTAATTATCTCTTAGATGTATTTCGGTGTGCATGCTCGTTGGTTATTTGTTGTGCATGGCACACTATTTATTTCCTTTATTCTGTAGCATGGATCTTGATTAATGCAGGTCATTCTTTCATGCTTGATTTCATATTAATTATTATTAGAATTTGAAATCGGTTCAGAAGTGAGTTTTGGAGGTAGCGTGCCTAGCCTGTGGGTGGTTGGGTATGTTATAGATTGGTATCGTAGCTTCTGGTTGAAACACTGGACTTGTATGGGCCAAAATGGGTGTGAATCAGGTAGATTCACTGTTACAGATTCAACTGGTACGAATTTTGGGGAAAATGGTGGAAAAATTAGAGTGAAATCCCCAAATTCGTGAGGAAATCCATGTTTAGATGATTCAAATTGTTTGAGAGGTTCAATAGATTTGATTATGTGGAGTTGTAGAGCTGAATTTGACTTGGAAGATTGAAAAAATTCATAATTTTAATGGACGTGATAGCGTGGGGAAGCTTTCAGAGAATCAACGACCGAGATCGTGTCTAATCTTACGATTATCGACCCAGATTCGTTCTTTAAAAATATTAATGTTTTCAAAGTTTGACAAATTTACTAGACCGACATACACGATTCATTTCGGGGGTTTGAGAAATGAGGCAAATCGATGGTTCGCGTCCATTTTCAGTCATTTGGGAAGTCAGAGGAATCAACAATCAAGATTCAATCTTAGAGGTCTGAGAAAGGAATTCCCGACAGGCCTTCGGGAAGGAAGTGTCAGAAGGACTCAAAGTCAGGAATGAGGTTCATTCTGATCATAGGATCCCTAAAGAATGAGAGTTGTTAGATCATTCAGGATCATTCTTAGCCGTTAGTTCTCATAGATATGTTCTTTCATAAAAGTGTTTTCGAAAGATCTCGTTCATAAGAGTTCTGATGGTATCGAAAGGGAATATTCTTCGATACCCTATGGTCGGAGCAGTGAATATTACCTAATATTTTGAACTCCGAGTGACAAGGTATCAAAAGGGAATATTCTTTGATACCCTCTGGTTGAAGTAGTGAAGATTGCCTAATATTTTGAACTCCAAGTGATAAGGTATCGAAAGAGAATATTCTTCAATACCCTCCTTTTCGAAGTAGTGAAACTTCCCCAATCTTCTGAACTCTGAATGAATAGTCTCGACGATATCGAGAAGGGAATATTTTTTGATACCCTTTGGTCAGAGCAATGAAACTTACCTAATTTTGTCAACTCCGAATGAAAAGTTTCGGTGGTATCGAAAATGAATGTTCTTCGATACCCTCTTTTCATAGTTCCTTTTGATCTTGATTCTTCAGTAGTCCAAATGAGAACCTCCAATGTACAGTCTAGATTTATTCCAATTTTAATATCAACAATGCATATTGCCCCATAGGAAAAACTATTCCACAATGTAAAAAAAAAAGAACAAAGTCTGGAGTCATTTTCGTAGTTTGGCCATAACTGGAGAATATAAAGTCATATTGGGATGAAAATTAAGGGTTTTTTCCGAAGAGATGAGTTCTATGAAAGTTCCAGAGAGGGACCTTGTCCATTTTGACTTGCATTTGTCAAAAATGACAAAATAGTGATTTTTAAATATCTAGGTCTAGATCATTGGCAGAGGTCCAGATTAAGATGAAATTCATTGAGAGTGTCCAAAAAATAGAAAAATAAATAACCCACAAACAAACTGAATAAATCCTAAGGGGATTAGAACGGGGAAACTAAAATAGGCCAAAATCCATTATTCTGGGCCACTTTTTTAAGATTTTTGAGATTTTCGGAGGAAGAAACGTGACCCCAGATCACTAAATTGAAAAAAATTATTTACTCAAAATTTTATACAATCATCAAGACAAACAACTTTTGTTTAGTCAAAATTTCTCAAAAGTGCACATATTGAGAGATAGCTAGTTTCGCTAAAAATTCCAAGTCTGGAAAAAGAGGTGAAAAAAGGGCAAAGTTGTCATCTCCAGATTGTTGTAGTTTTTGAGTGGAGCATCATATTGAAAATGTGAGAATTGTTATGAATTCATTGTAAATTTAGTGATCTACGCATCATATAAAGTTTCTCTAGTTCCTGGCGTATTTTCTTCTGCAGTTGAATGAAGTTGGCATTTCAATAAAATTTCACCAGTGGAGAAAATGCAAAAATGGGGTGAAAGTGGCTTTTTCAGGAAGCTATAACTTTCAACTCAAAAATCGGATCGGGGAAAGAGTATATTCATTGGAAATATGATTCAGAGGAGAATGACCTGGAATATTAGAATTTGGATAATTGTGATATAATTCTTCATGAATTGAGCAGAAAAAGGACCTGTAGCTTTAATTGACAAATTTCTATAATATGTATAATTCTTACAAAATGGTTTCTTGCAGATTTAGTAGAATTAGAGGTATAATCAGATCAATTCAAGACTAGGATAATATATCAGGGTCATGGAATCATGACAGATCTTACAAAAGTTGGATGAGGAAATAAAGAACTGCATAGATAGTAATGAAAAATCGATAAAGAACCCGAGAAGAGAATAATAGAAGGATTATTATTTAGCCGCTACAGAGTGTGAATAAATTACAGGTACAAAAAAAACAAGAATCCTCACATAGGACATGAATATAGTAGGTGAATAATGTCATTAATGGGCATAGAAAGGAAAATTAAGGCTCCTTAACCTTGAAGGTAGAGATGTGTAGAAAACTGCAATCTTGATGTGAAAGAAAACAAAGAGCTTAAGAGGTTGTGTGTGAATAATCTCTATGTGTCAACATAGGATTCTAGGGAAGGATTTGTTCGATATGACTTAGATAATTATATAAAAGTACTCACTGAAATAAATCCACTTATGATATTAGAGTTCATAGTGGAAGCAAGATACCAATGCAGAGAAATCAGGGATAGAATAATGAAGGTTCTTTCACTTGAAAAGTGCCACTATATGAAAATAGACTTCCATTGGGAATGGTATTAAGCGTTAAAGGTATGGATTCATAGGAAAATGCCAATGAAATGACCTAATGGAAAAATAGTAGTAATAGTATTTTATTCAAGAATGTTGTGTTAGTAAAGTGCATAATGTTCTAAGATACTTCATTCCAAGGTTCTGGAATGTTTCATAAAGGTAAATTTTGGATATGAATTTCTAGAAGAACCTGCTGCAAATAGAACACATTGGTTGGATTGTAGAATGGCCAAGTGGAACTTGGCTGTAAAGTGTTCAGATGATAGAACAATATTGAAGATGAGTAGAATGGGAGCACACAAGTCAACAAGGATATGAAGAAATTCAAGGAGAACCAGCTACAAAATAAATAAATAAACAAATAAGTGAATTGAAACATAAATTCACTAGAGTGCATGATGTGTACAATGAAGTTATAATGCATATGCATTAGTAGGCATGTTGATAGTGAATGCTCGGTGAATATGGATGTGCATTGTGCATATGTACATGATTGGATATGCATATGGCATGCTTGAGGAATTAGAATAGTTTATTATTATATACATGCAATAATGATGTTGTAGCAATTGAGTATGACTAATTATGGATTATGGATTATGTATTCAGGAAAAATGATATAGCATGGTTAAAGATGTTGATGTTTTTTTTGTTTCTTATGACTTCCATCTATGTGAAGACCCATGAGGGTGGTAGGAATGCTAATCGAAAGGATGGAATAGAAAGCTTGTGATCTTTTACAAATACCAACTGATCAGATAGAAACAAGTAGGTTGGTAACAACCATGCAGGTATGTGTTTAGTTTCTTTTGATGCATAGATGTTGAAGGGAATTGAGGTAAGAATTCCTATTATATTTTTTCAATACTTAAATTGATATGTAATGGTTGAATTCCTAGAGTATGTAAATTTTGTTGATGCTAGAATGCATTTAGATAAAATGTTAGTTGCATATTGTGTTATGATGGTTATGGGATCATAACCAGGTCAAGTGAGGAGACATACTCTTGATATAACAATAAATATACATAGAGTTAGTCATGTGTGAGACCATGAGATGGTTGGATATGGAAGGGATATATCACTATGTGAGTGCTCAATGGAATCTATTGTATAACTGATGTTTGGACTGCAACCTCTTTATTGACACTAAAGAGCACTTAAGAATTATATCCTTGGTGTTGTGTTTGGGTTGAAAAGGAAGGTATCCAAATAGTCAGGCAAGGAGTAGGAAGTGTTGGATTTTAATGTTGTTCAATTACATTGAGTTACTTTATAAATTTACTTGAACTAAAGCATAAACCATGAACAGTAGCAACAGTAAAAACCAAGATCACAAGAAAAATAACCATGCATAGAGACACAAGTACAATATAAAATG
>JASDQU010282727.1:0-14809 GCA_032191745.1 Picea mariana
AGGCAGGTATCAGGGAGCGTTGCTGGATTGGCTACATTGGTTGTTTGACTACTCCAACATGCAGCCAGCAGGTAAGTATAGGTAAGAGTGTTACTTTGTATTTGCATTTATGATGGCCTTATATGCACAATTGTTTATTGCCCGATATGCACATTTACCATATGCGTTGATGCAAGTAAAGAAGGACTAGGTGGTGTCCTATCGCAAGAAGGACACGTTATCTGTTATGAGTCTCGGAAATTAAAAGAACATGAGCGGAATTACGTCACCCATGACTTGGAGTTGGCAGCAGTAATACATGCTCTAAAGATGTGGTGACACTACATAATGGGTAGAAGATTCCTATTATTAACAGACAACAGCAGGGTGAAATATTTGTGTAACCAGCCAGATCTTAACGCAAGGAAGGCAAGGTGGTTAGCTTTCTTGAGAGAATTTGACTTCAAGATCAGACATATCAAGGGCAAGGAAAAGAAGGTAGCAAACGCCTTCAGTAGAAGAATCCATGGGTTATTTGAAATAAATACTAGCAGGGCAGAAAGTGATCTAGAAGGAAGAATAAAGGCGGCAGGTATTGATGACGAAAACTATACTAAAATAATGACAGAATTACCGAACAACACCGCAAACTCAGATAAATCAGATCTAAGTATTGACCAGAAGGGACTTTTACGATTTAAAAATAGACTTTACATACCAGATTCAGTAGGGTTAAAATTAACAATCTTGGACGAAGTGCATAAGAAACCGTATTCGGGCCACCCAGGTTACCAGAAAACGATAACAACACTTAGAAAACTATTTTATTGACCTAGTATGAAGGGCGAAACAGCAGAATATTTGGCAAGGTGACAATATTGTCAACAGTTTAAGGCTAAACACCAGCATCCAGCCGGCCTATTACAGCCATTGCTAGTACCATAATGGAAATGGGAGACTATATCACTCGACTTCATAACAGGTTTGCCAAAAACTCAGAAACAAAATGAATCTATCATGGTTGTTATAGATAAACTCAATAAGTTCGTACATTTTATTCCTGTAAAGTCTACTTTTAAAGCTATAAACATTGCTGAAATATTCATGAAAGAAATCTTTAGACTGCATGGCATTCCTAAAATGGTGATTTCAGATAGAGACGTAAAATTCACATCCTTCTTTTGGAAGGAATTGTTTGCAAGGCTCAATACTAACTTGAATTTCAGTACAAGTTATCATCCACAAACAGATGGACAAACCGAAAGGACAAACCAAATCGTGGAGGATATGCTCTGCATGTATGTGAGAACAAAACCGAACAAGTGGGAAGACTATCTACACTTGGTAGAATTTGCTTATAACAATGGGTACCAAACCTCAGCTAAGTTAAGCCCTTTCGAAATACTGTATGACAGAAAATGTACGACGCCAATCAGCTAAGATAACCTGTCTGACAGACTTATGGTCGGACCCAAAATTCTTTAAGAAATGGAGAACATGGTTAGAAAGGTACAACAGAACTTGAAGGAAGCACAGGACAGACAGAAGGGTTACACAGACCAGAAAAGATGACACTTGGAATTTCAAGTAGGAGACCATGTTTATTTGAAATTCAAACCCCAAAAAAGCTCGTTGAAATTAGGAAACTCTACCAAGCTGGCACCCAGGCTTTGTGGGCCCTTTGAGATACTAGCTCCAATTGGACCCGTAGCATACCAACTTGCACTTCCATCTAATCTAAGAATTCATAATGTATTTCATGTTTCATTGCTAAAAAAGTATATTCATGACCCTACTCATATGATTGATTGGAACTTGGTGCAAGTGGAACCTGAAGGAGAGTTCCAGGTGGAACCCCTGTGCATTCTGGACCGGAGAGAAATAGCACTTTGAAATAGAGTTTTCGCTCAGGTAAAGGTGCAATGGAAGCACTTTAGTCCTGAGGAGACCACTTGGGAATTGGAGGGAGACTTGAGGAAATCTCATCCAATCCTATTCCAGGAAAGAAACGAACACTGAGGACAGTGTTTTATTTAAGGGGAAAAGGATGTGACATCCCCAAAATAAAGAAATTGGACAAAATAATTTAGAATCTAGAAGTGCTGTAAAATTATTTCCGTTTTTAGCAAATTCCGAAATTGGAAAATTTTTGCTAATTATGGCAATTCCGAATTTCAAATTTTATGATTGTAATAAATGATTTGACTGTTGGGAAGAGTTCTGATTTGTCCCAATGAGCTACTTAACTATGACACTTGTATGAAAGAGGAAAGAAAAGAATATTTTATATTGATTGCAAGAGGACAAATGGAGCAACCATGTTGAAATTAGCTGACCATGACTCCATGAGTGGGGAACACATTGAAATTAACTCTGGGCTGATTGTTACAAGTGGAAAATCAATGATTTGGACAATAGCAGCCCCTGAAAATCAGGGATTTAGAAGGCTGCAAAAATTCTGCAAGAGAGGGAAAAGTCCTAGGCAAAACTGATAAAAGAGCATATGTGAGGAGGCAGGACGCTACCAAGTATGCTGGGGAAAAAGACTAAGAAATTGTGTTCTTGTTGTTATGAACACTACTATGTCAGTGTGAGGCAAGGGAATACTGCTGATATTCAAAGGAAATTGCTGGAGAGGATATTTCAATTCGCCCTCATTGATTCATGGTCAGGCTAGGGGGTGAACCGAGCAAGTAGACTAGATACCCTGTTCTATGGTTGGGAGGAACGTGGCTGCTCCCTTCCTCTTCTTGTAAAATCTATCTCAGATATGTAATTCTACCTTACTCTAGTCAAATGATCATGTATTGAAATTCGTTTTACTTCTTTACACGATTTTTTTTCTGGTCGAATACTGTGGGAAAGATCTAACTGTTTACTTCCGAATAATTGGTTGGAAATGAACCTATTTATTTAGATTGAATATTGGGTATATTATCAAGATTTATAGAATGTATTAACAGCAAAACGAGTTATGTAATAGTTTCAATTCCATAATATATTGTCTTGTTTTATTTTTTCCTGTGGATGCTACTAATAAACAATGAGCCTTTGCGACTAAAGCATACATTCATAAATCCAACAAATAACAGTGAAGTACTAATCGACCGACATATAAATCGGTATAGTCTTTAAACTTATATATGTATTTAGTTATATAGTGTAATGGACATGCTGTAACAGAGGAGGAATTCCACTAAGTAAACCGTCCATACCAGAGTCCGATAGCGTTAAGGGGATAGGTAACCTTAGAGGAAAAATTATAATTCCAAGAAAGGGAAGACTCATTGGACCCCATTACAAGTAGGTTGTATATATATACACACGTGTAAATTGAGATAGATATGACAGTAAGAGATGACCATGTGAGAAAAATATTTAACCATGGATTATGACATAATGACAATACTATTTCTTGTTCGGGTGAGCATACCCATAGAGTTTTTAATAAATATAAATCAAGAACAAGGGCTAAAAGATTCTCTTGTTATGAAACCCAAACAATCCTGTAGAGATTTTTAAAATAATGATAATGGAAACAAAAGGTAATAAAACATGAATCATAACAAGTAAGGAGGACCATCGAACCTTTCTGATGTATAGATCTATACGATAAGCAGAAAAAGAAGGAAAATAGTACACGAACTGTAATGAAGCTACTTTCCACTAATAAGCAGATCGATTAAAGTTATTCAACACTTCTAACTAAAAGAGAACAGAAGATAAATGACTTGTGGTGCGTGGAACTGAACTAGTAAATTCTTCAATTGAAAACATAAACGAAAAAGAACTAGAATCATTGACCATATTAATTCTGGGAAGGAACCAAACCCCTAGGCGTAATCATTATGCATGGCCGATTTGGTTTGGAAAGGGTTGTAGATCCAATAATGAGATTCGATTTTGGAAAAAAATAAATATGATAGCCAGAACAGAAACCAAATTTATATTATACAGAGGAAATACTCCATAGTTCCAAACCCCAACAGAACTAATACACATGATATAATGAGTACTGTATTTTTTTTAACAATCGATGGTCTAGTTACCAAAATCCAACCAGGCGCACACTGTGCAATAGTTCAGTACCCCCAGAAATCATTTTATACAATTCAAAGTGTACCCCGATACTTGGAATTAACCTCTCAATGGGGTCTGAATTACGACAAAAACTTAGCAACTTCGTAGGAACCCAAATACCTTTTGTTGAGGTGAGGAGGGTGTCCCCATGCTTCGGCATGCCTACACCTGCACAGAAGTAATGAAAAGTATTAAAACATAACCAACATGATAAGGATTTAAATTACAGAATAGGAAATGACCAGAAAGGGACATGTTGAATACTTAACTGAAGCAGAGAATGAATGCCTCCTGTCATCGCACTACATCGCCGGACTGAGAGGGGAAACGATGTACATGCCTTCCTGATGGGTACCCTCGCACATCCAGGGACCCATCATTAGAAATAGATACCAGTATATAATCCGAAGGGATATTACAGGAATAACCGAAAGAATAAAAGGCGTAAAAACTATGCATGTTAAACATAAACATTCGTGCATTCAAATTAACAGAAGAGAGAAAAATGCATTCGGAAAATGGGAAGAACTTCACTTCTAATTCGGTGTTACCAGCTAACACTAAAGATAGCCACCGAAGGCTAGGAAACAATAAAAATAATTTAATGGACTATCCAACAGGGAGACCAGAAGATAATAACACAGGCTCAATCGAACCAAGACACTAAAACGAAAAGGATATACCAGACTATCCAACGGAGGAGAGCAAGGAATAATAACAAGGGGTTTAACCAAATAAGTTCTCAACTTCATTTATGAGTAATGGCTTGGTCTCGATAGGTCGTATTGTGCTGTAACAGGGATAAACTAGAATAGGAGTCAAAACCCTTACAAAAAATAGAACCTGTCTCTTTTTCTTTCCTAACACAGTACCCTGGAAAAAGATGAAGACATTATCAAAGAACAGATTTGTGCACAGAACCATAGACAATACCTTAGAAAAGATGAAGACACTATCAAAGAACAGAGGTGTGTACAGAACCACAGACAAGCAGAATGGTTGTTTTAAAAACGTAAATAAAAGAGAGCCGAAGGTAAAACTTACCACACAGAACGGCTATCGAAAAGCATCACCAAGAACCTCCACGCACTTAGCACAGAGACTGAACTGTGTACCCCAACCATGAGGCTTGAGCCAACAAAGGTCTTGGTCTGTGGCCTTTCTCCATCCTTCACCAAAAGAAACCTTAACCAGGGAGCGAATGGAATGACCGGAGATGGTGAATCCTCTCTCACCCAAACCAGAAAGCCGAATGAGAGTGAAAGGCACAGGATAACCTCCGAATGGATAAAAAGGAGAGAAGGATCTCGTACATGGGCCATGTGATTATGGGAAAGGTGTCAACGTTTCCTTGGAATCACGCCAGCCTAGCTTTGTGTCGAATGGACATTTCCCCAGGTGTATTAAATGTGTAAATAGGTCTTTAAGGCTTAGTCACCTCCCACCTGTATCAGTAGCTAGGGGCATTGATGGCAAGGCAAGGTCTCATTACACCATTTCATGTCGAATCCAACTACCCTACGTCAAACACCAAAATGATTAAGCCTTGTCATTACCCAACGAGTTGTGTGCCAATGAACATAATCCCCAACCTCTCATAGTTTAACCCTCTGCACGCTATAAATTCAAGGTGTAATTTTTAGTGGCTGAAGTAAGTCCACTTTACCTTTGTTTTCTGAATAAGTTTAATTTTCTCCTTGTAGATTGTATAATTCTACTTACACTTAAGGGGTTGGTCTTCTATAGGCCTGGCACCTCTAACCTTGCATTATAGGATAGCAAGTCTCTAAGTGGTTATTACTACATGAGTGGCTTAGGAATAAGATAGCAGATAGTATTGAGTTACCATGAGACGATTAATTATAGACATGTTGTCTTATGTAACACTTTACCAAAAGAAATAGCGACCCTATGTTAAGAGGATAGAGGAACGAAAGAAGTAAGATGAATGTACCTTAGGATAGACAAGGGGTTGAATGGCCTCAAGGATACGAAACCATTTCAATGTTCCCAAACAAAAAAAAAAAAAATGTATGTAAATTTTGACGTACATTACATTTTTCAACCATGATAGACACATCAACGCTTGGAGCCACCTATTCTAGTTTCCCTCATGTCGCAAAACAGGTGGCTGCCAAGCGCCGCATAGTTGTATACTCGTGATTTAATATAAGGTCCTTCTTTTTATTTACAAAAAAAAATACAATTAAGATATTTATGAAATATTATTAATTAATAATATTTCATTAATATATTAATGAAATATTATTAATTAATACATTATAAAGCATCAAAACATTAACTTTCAATTAATTATTATATTAATATTTCTCTACATTATGCCTTTAATTTATGCATTAAATTATTAATTATATATTTTTATTTATTAATGATTTATTATTCTTCCACCATGCACATGGACCATCATCTAACAACAACCACTTTATAAAAGTGGTTGATATACACCAGTCAGTGCCATTTATTCACCTTTCCAAACTAATGGCATCAATTGACGTATATCAACCACTTTTGTAAAGTGGTTTTTGCTAGTAATAATAGTCCAAAGGATATTTCAAACATCATCAAAGACCATGTGTTGCCACCTGCATAGAATCAAAGGGTCACAGAGGTGCATCAAAAATATAACTGACAAATCTTAATTATGATTCTACATTTCCACACCAGTTAGGATTTAGGGTCTGACTTGGAAAAGCCTACACATTTTAGTGGTAAGTATAGTTCAACTTGCTAGGGGATGTAGGTGCCTGGATCCTCTGTAACCTTGGAGGAAAAATGTAACTAACTTCTGCACGGGGACTCGAAATCTCCTCCAATAATAAGGCTAAAGAATATGCATTGTTGTAAGGATTGAGATTGGCACTAGATCATCAAATAAATTCTCTTACGGTTGTAGGAAACTCAAATGTCATTATTCAATTGATGTATAAAAAATCTTCTTCATCTGACTATAAAATTGCATCAATATTGACCCATATTTCACAAAAGGTCTCAAAGTTTCACAAAACAATGGCCCATATTTCAAAAGAGATCTCAAGGTTTCACAAAATAAATCTTTTTCAAGTACTAAGGGAGAACAACATTAGTTCTAACTCTCTTGCTAATAAATCTACAGGGTTGAAAATGGGGGTTTTAAGGGTTAATGGAACATCATATTTCCAAACCATACCTTGAACTCTTTTATCCAAATAATGGCAAGTACTATTTTATCACTCTTTTCTTTCATTGTATAATATTTGGTGTGTATAGCTTATTGTTTGTTATTTTGGTTAAGTAAAAATTCATTTCATACCATGATCAACTTTTGCTCAAAAGGTCCCTTTTGGGTTTGATAATACAATTGATGTCCTCCTTGTTGGGTAGCAGAAGAAAAAACAAAACGTAAAGAGACCAATAAAAATTAGAACAACAAATCAAACACAACAAAACAACAATCACACAATTGACAGAGTGATTTATGTGGAAACCCAATACAAGAAAAAATCACAGGAAATGATAATCGATATTCTTATTATTCAAGGGAGAATTACAATACCCAACACAGGCATACAACCATCCTCTCCTCACATACGCACTGCACTACATAGTATTCTGTCTTTCTCACACACTCTACACACATTGCACTCTCACCTCTATGGGTATGCTTGTATATATAACATCTCTCAAACAATTAGACTAACTGATTATAATTAGATCCACCAGTTACACAATCTTTTCACAGAAGTGTGCATGCATGCACATTCCTAATATAGTTGTGTGCATGTGCATGTGACCACATGGGAAATTCGTTGGCATGTTTCCAACAATCTCCACCTTGAAAACAATTTAACTAATATATCATGCCTTTAATTCATCACCTTTTTTGCAAGACAAGAGAATCCAAACACCATAACATCTCCACAACTTCTCTAACAATATCATTACATGAACATGCCTACACGATTCACTCTAGTATGGACCATTCTTCCTCCATCAGTAACTTGTCTAATAAACTGATGCACTTTTCCCATTTTGATATGTTGGAACTTTAGTCAAATGCACAACACTTTGACCACCCTCAAACAATTAGACTAACTGATTATAATTAGATCCACCAGTTACACAATCTTTTCACAGAAGTGTGCATGCATGCACATTCCTAATATAGTTGTGTGCATGTGCATGTGACCACATGGGAAATTCGTTGGCATGTTTCCAACAATCTCCACCTTGAAAACAATTTAACTAATATATCATGCCTTTAATTCATCACCTTTTTTGCAAGACAAGAGAATCCAAACACCATAACATCTCCACAACTTCTCTAACAATATCATTACATGAACATGCCTACACGATTCACTCTAGTATGGACCATTCTTCCTCCATCAGTAACTTGTCTAATAAACTGATGCACTTTTCCCATTTTGATATGTTGGAACTTTAGTCAAATGCACAACACTTTGACCACCATAGAACACCACACCCTATATCTATCCAAAATTAACCAATAGATCCTTGCATTCTTGCAAGAAATAACCTGAGGTAGGTCTCCTCTCGTCCAAATCTCATGAATCATAACCATAGACTAAATCATTGCAACCATTGTAGGTGATACGTGTGCTTCTATCTTTGAAGCACCCATTTCCATGTTATTCACTTGGTTTTGCCATGTGTCTACTGAAAACACCGATTTCATGTGAGATGTTGAGCATTTCCCATAGAAATCATCAAACTTCCTACTAGCACATAATACTTGAGACAAATAACCCTTTTCTTCTTCATTAGTTAGGACATAAACCTCAAGAGAACTTACAATGGAAAGAAAAATGGATTTTACTTATTTCACATTATTCACACCGAATTTCCTAAGTATCTTTATCAGATACTTATGTTGTGATAAAAAAGCTTACCATATTTTATGTCTCTGTGTATTTCCATGCCCAAGATTTATTTTTTTTACTCCCAGATCCTACATAACAAACGTCCTGACCAATTGAGTCAACCTGTTGATCTCAAACATGCTTGTGCTTGCTACAAGCATAACATTTACCACCAACATAATAAATATACCATAAACACAATGGTTATACTCACTTCTTGTAAAATTTGGCTCACCATGATGGAATCAAACATTCTGTACCATTTTCCTAGCATGCCTTGAGACATACAATGATTCTTGAGTTTGCAAACAAATCTTCTATTATGATTCTGAACTAACCGTTTTGGTTGTTCCGAATATATCCCCTTATAAAAAAAACTCCATGTAAAACAGTTTTAACATCTAGTTGTACTAACACAACTAGTGCTAACACAACATGAATAGAAACAAGCTTTTAAAAATTGGTAAGAAACTTTCATGGAAATCAATACCTTCCAAATACCCTTCCACTACCAATCATGCTTTTAACCTTTCATCTTTTACTATGTTTGATTTTATAAAAGGAGATTCATCAAACACTGTATCTCTTTACATGATGATTTTGTGGGTAGTAGAATCCCATAGTCAACACCCATTAACATCATCACCATATCAAATATCTTCCTATTTGATCTAGTTCCTACTTAGAATGTTGATAAAAACATAAGCATCAAAACCAAATAATTTCACATTTGAGTAATCATGAGATGACTTGTTTATACCTCTTCTATAATATTCCTGTCTTTTGCAATCGATAGTGATCGAGTTACCAGTTAGCATGACTGCTTCTTCCCACAACTATTAATGAAACTTGGCATTATTGAACATGCATATTCGATCCCAACCTCCTTGCAATACTTTCCAAATTTCATGGATATGAAACTACCTTCATCATATATTCTCAAACACTTGATTGACCTACCAACACATCAGTCTTTCTATAGACCCACATTTCTAACCTCGACACATTGCTCCACCTCAAACTTTGTATTCAAACAACTTTGACCAAATCTGTCCAAGCCAACCCAATTAAACTTTTTCCACTCACCTCCATGGACTTTACACCGGAGTCTCATTGCTCCACCTTAACACAAACATTCCCTTGATCAAATCTGACCAAGCCAATTGTTGTATTTTATCTTCTACTTTATCATTTATCTATCTTGATCCTACCTTACTATCATAGATTGACCCAGGTTCATATTTAACAAGCTCCCAACACAATCCATCTAGAACTATCGGCCCCTCTGGTAAACCAGAAGGAAATGCAGCACACAGAGTGTATTGTGCAGACTCACCCGAGATAACTCTATGGGTGGCTGCAATACTTAGGTTTTTGTAACTTGGGAATGAGTGGAGATCTGTGGTTGTAATTTGTAATCTTTATTTATTCATTTTAACATCTAAGTATAGAATTTATTCCTATTCATGCATGTGGAATATCAAATCTAACTAGTTACTTCATTCATTCATCTAGCATTCAACACTTAAAAACAATAGAGACACATACATTTAATCACATAACACAGGTGTTATCGTGGTTCACCCCCCTAGGCTACGTCCACAAAGATCTGGCTCTCAAGCTCTTTACTATGGTTCAGTAATATGCCATGCTTCGTGTGCTTACAATCTTGTATCTTACACTTTCATACGCTCCTCGATCACTTCGAGGCTAACTAGATCGCACCAGCCTCCTCAGCCTATGATCTAGCCCTTGGGATCGAGTTGCTCACTTCTTCTCTAGTTCACCAGCTTACTGAATAGTACAGTTCTTACAACTCTCTTCCATCCCTCGTCATCTCCTCCTCCTTTCCTTTCTCCCCTCTCTACCAACCCCCTCTATCCTGTAAGTACTACTTATTTATATCCTTGGCTCATCATCCATTACAATACACTGCAAAAACCCTAACCCTGGTTTTGTTAGGCATTCCTTGCATGCTTCTCTCCTACGTGCTTCTTTTCCTTCCAGCCATCCTTTCCTCCTTTCATGATTCTCTTCCAAAAAATGGTATTTTCCCTTGACAAGGTTTGCATCTAACAGGCCCCCAACACTGACATGTGGTTCGTCTTGAGACACCTAGGCTCTGTGCACTTCTTCAACTGCTCCTACGAGAGTCTAGAACTTATCTATGAGTTCCCTTCCTTGTGTTTGAGCCTTCGCAGTTTTCTCTCTCAGCACATCCAATACTTGCGCTATAATCTCTTCGTTGATCATCTTTGTGCACTCTGCCTGAATTTGTGACATGTTCTTATTTTCCTCTTCTTCCTTTGCAATGAACTTCACTACTAGCTCTTGGAGAGATTCCATTTGAGATTGTCGATCCTTATTTTGTGTCTGTGCAGCTATGGTCTCTGCTTGTAGTTTCTTCATATCTTGTACTCCTTTGAGATGCTCAGTGATCTTCATCCTTTTCTGCCTCTATTTTAGGTCCTTGATAGTTGTTCTTATCTTTTCCTCTTCCTAGTCCCACTGTTGGACCTATTGATCCTCCTTCAACTTTTTCCATAGTTGTGTTGTTCTATCAAAAAAGTTGACAGCTACACTGACTTGTCATTCCATTTCCTCCATCTTCTCTGCTTCTTCATGCTTCCTTTGTTCCTTCACCTCTGGGGAGTGGTAGGGATGAGTTGTTATTAGAGGTTCTCGGCCTCTTTCCTGTATTGATCAATTATTTGTACAATCTTATCAATTTTCTACATCATCATGGGCTCTACTATTTGTATGCTCTTTGTAATTATCTCATAGGCTACAGCCAATCCCTGCTCGAGCCTATACACATGATCTCTCTCGTCTTTGGTCTCGATCTTGAATTTCTCGAGCACCAACTCCAACTCTTCTCTACTATCCTTTGTGTGCTACAACTTTGTTGTGTCTGTGCGTGCGCATGACTGTACCTCCTTGATGCAGGAGCATCGCAAATATCAAAGCGAGCATGGAGCTAGCGCATGTGTTTTTCAGCACATGATGTATTGCTTTGAAAACTTTTTGGAAATGATGTGCCAAACCTTCAATGAACCATTTATGAAGAAGCGCCTTTTGTATATTGTATGGGACTTTGAGCGATACGCTCTTGTCCTTAGCAGATAGGAGGCATTTAACCTAGTTAATGCAGGTCGATAGAATTTATTTCCAGATTAGACAGTTTTAGATAGAAGGAGGGAAAACGGATATAGACACCCTCATTGTACATTGTAACATTAGTTAACCAGCATATTCAGAGTAGGAAGAGAAAGAGAAAGAGCAAGCAGAGAGTTGTGTGAAGAACACCCATGTACAGATATTTGAATTAATAGAAGAAAGCTTTGATTCAAATTCATGGTTGTGTATCTATCTCTCTGTGTGTGTTGATGATATGCTCATGAATGTTTGTTTTTATGTTATGCATTTTCCTTGATATGATGTGCATATGATTTCATGCTTGAGTTTGAAATCTGGAAGGACGAGGTAATGAGTTTCAATTGTCTCTCTTCTTGAGCAAGGATTCCTGCAAGAGGTGCAGTCGAAAACATCTGCAAGGAGTGCGTTGATGGAGGCTCAGGTAGTTTAATCATTATTCTTATTCACCCAGGAGTGAAATTGGGTTGCTGAAGCCATGCAAGGAGTGCGCAGGCTAAAGGAGAAAGTCTCAGTCGTGAATCTGAGTAAAAGCTTTGGGAGACTCCCGCTGCAGGCGTGCACAGAGTCAAAGGAAGTTCGAACAGTTGAAGTGTTCGCAGATTTTCTACAAGGAGTGCGAGCAAAGGGTTCTTATTTCTAAGAAGACTGAGAAACCAAACAAAGCTCAGAAAGAGCAAAGCCTACAAATCTGTTGAAGGGCTGCGTAGGAGGTTTCCTGTCAAGAAATCCTCAAGAGAGAAGAAATCGATGGTCATAATTCATAGAGGAAATTCACGAAAGATCGACAGCCGTCAGATCTAGCAAAAGTTGCACCAAGATTAAGCCTGAGTGCATAGGGGAGAATTTCTGCGAAGTCATCAGGACATTTGAAGAATCAAAGTTTAGAAGTCGAAGGTTTCGATACCTCTCGAGCTTCGAACTACCGAAGGAAATCCTAGCCGTTGATCTAAGGGCAGGACATGCGTCAGAAGATCCAGAGGAGTCGGGTTTTGGCACATTGCGAACTCCGAAGACGAAGGAATTTTTGTCACAGGAATCGCTATCTCGCGATGTCTGAATTTGCGATGGGGAGATAGTGACGTGGAGGGTCCAGTCCTCAAGTGCATCGAGGATTGGAATATCAGGGTTCTTGTGAAAAAAGGAAATATTGCAGGAGGAGTCATGAAACTCATCGGGGTGGACAAGTGTTACCCACATCGGGGTTCGAAACTTGGCGAGTTCCGTGAACAAGTGCATTTGGAATCGCGATATAGCGATATGCGATATCCCAACAATCAAGGACAGTGTGTGGGCCACAGCTGAGTTAGCGAGTGGAGTACATATGGCACGAGCTATCGGGGTTTGGCCGCATGAAGTCCCGAGCTCACTACATCAGGATTCGCGAAGTCGCGAACTCCAAAATCCAGAGAGAGGTACAGGTTGTTGAAAGGTCAACTCACACGTGTGTCAGGAAATCGACACATCAGGACTCGGGAGTTGAAGAACCGAGAGTTTGATATTGCAAATAGAGAAATCGTGATAGGAGAAGTCACGATAGGAGAAGAGTGGCGTCAGCGTGGAGTTATATTGGCGTTCGAGAATTCATAAGACAAATACCAGACCACTGGCCTTTGAACTCGCGAAGTCGCAAGTTCCGATTCCCCGATAAGTAAAGAAAGGGGGGATCGCGCGAGGAGATCTATGGGTGCAGATATCCCGAAGGGAAAATAGAAGGACGTTCCATTTCTTTGGGCCGAAAGAAAGAGAAGATCCTGTGAGCGAGAGTGCCCTTAGGGTGCGGCTGCGTCAGAGTGGTATAAGAGCCAGAAAATTTCTTTGTTGTCTGTAGCAGAGAAGGATAAGGAAATTTCACCATGTTGCCAAGAAGAGATAGACAATCACCCAATCCAAAGGGTAGAAAAAACTTGAGAAGGGGGAGACAAGCGCAGAATCTAGAAATGGAGAGACAGATACGAGATCTCCGAGCGAGACTTGAAGATATGGAGACAGTGCAAAGACACACAGCCAGTGCGGGGGATCTTAGCAATTCCAAGAGTGAAGCTGAAGCTGAACAAGAAAGAGAAGTTGCAGCCAAGGATGTAGCCAATGAGCGATTAATTAAAGCTATCGCATGGATGAGTTCAAAAACAAAGATGGGCATTCCAGTTTATGAAGTGAATCTGGATGCAGAAGAGATTCTAGAGTGGATTAGGGCCCTTGACACTTATTTCAATTATGAAGATATCAAAGAGGATAAGAAAGTTAGGCATGTTGTCACGAAATTGAAGGGACATGCAGCATTATGGTGGGACGAGCTTCAAGCAGATAGACGCTGCAAAGGTTTGCAGAAAATTAAAAGTTGGGATCGAATGATTGCAAAGATGAAGGTAAAGTTCATCCCAAGAGATTCTCAAATCACTTTATTCAGGAGGATGCAGAACCTGAGACAGAAGCTGATGACGGTAAAAGAGTACACGGAGGAATTCTACCGATTGAATATCAGAGCAGGTCATCGGGAGAGCGATGATGAAAAAGTAGCCAGGTATATGAATGGCCTGAGATACGATATGTAGGACGAGATGAGTATGGCAACCATTCGAACAGTGGAGGGATCCTATCAAATGGATTTGAAGGCTGAATAGAATTTGATTCGTAAGCTAGGACAGCGAGGCTGAGGCCAGAGTCAGCCCAAAGGTAAATCGGTTGCCCAAGATAAATTCCAAAAATCCAAGGAC